>BSBK01004133.1:955000-1017500 GCA_027943335.1 Chamaecyparis obtusa
ATAAACTTTGAGAAATTATTTTCATATACTCTACAATGTCATTTCAGTAATAACTATCCTTATGTCTCTAGTGAATCTATTGTGCCTCCACACATCACACCCCATTTAAGTTTGGTGGCCTAATGGGAGGACCCCCTTTTTTATTTTCTTTCATTTAGGTCATTATCAATTAGTCACATTGTATAGGTCAAATTGTGGGTTTCAGGTCCCTGATAGTTCAATGTCTAATTTGTATAGGGGTCGTGTCCTCTATTTCTATTTTTTCTTTCTTTCATTCTTTCTTCTCATTTTCCTATTTATTCCTTTTTCTTTTTTTCCCTTGCCTAAGTTGATGTTTTTCCCATCTTTTAGGTGTTCGGGGGTATAAGGTATGCCTTTCCTCCCAAAACCTCAATTCCCCGATCAATGAAGGCATGAAGCTCAAATGATCTCCAATAGGAGGTCAATGTTTTGGGGTTTCAGGATGTGAGGAAATATTTTGACCCCCAACACCCCAATCCTTGAAACCATGATCCTCGATGGCCAGGGTCGAGGTGATGCCAACCCTCTCCCCTATGAAATTTCATTAATGTCCTCATTTGGGTACTTTTCTTTTGTTGACTAATTGAGCACTATTATGGTTCAGATCTTTTACCAACAAGTTTTGGTGTGTTGTGTGTGTGTGATCAACAAGCTGGTATTCTTGGTTGCAATCACTATTGAGAGATGCTTGGTTGGTCTTTCCTCAATTTAGGTTGGTTTTTTTTCTCTTCTTAGCTTTATGCTTTGTTTTAGTGTTTATGTTCATTTGTCTAGTAATGGTTTTTTTTAGGTGTGTTTTCCTTTTAAGTTTGTTCCCATTTTGGCCTATTTGAACCATAGATTGAGAAAATAATTTCCTCTTTGCACCCTAGTAGGCTTGATAGAAAATGTCATAAAGACATTTGAATCCCTAGGACTTCACCATCATGGTGTAAGGGATCTTAGGATCCTTGATACCTAAAAAGAGGATGGGGGTCATGAGATCTATGACCCATGAAGCGTATAACCAAATCTTAGAAGAAAGTGATTTTATCCTTTGGGGTGTCCAAGGTGGTGTTATCCTTGATACTTAAAAAGTTGATCAGGGATCACCTATCCCTGATCCTTAATCTCTACACTAACGTATGTTGAACCATTGTTGAGGGGTTAGGGGTGTCTTGACCCCCAGTCCCCAAAAGGAAGATTGGGGATCAAGCACCCATAAAACCATGATTACATACATTTTGTTTTGTTATTGAAGTATGCAAGGAGTTTTATAGTTTCAAGGTACCATGACCCCCAAACCCTAAAGGATAATAAAAATTAGTTTACATGAGCTTCTCTTCTATAAAAGAGGGTTTTTTTGTTTTGGGTTTTTCTCCTTTTTCTTAGTTTTTAATTTTATTTTGTTAGTGTTATTTAATGTTTTCATAGTTTGGTTTGATGATTTCTAATGAATGGTTTTGATAAGTTTTTTATTTTCAAAGTGTATAATTGCAAGGTGTATCAATAGTTCAACCAACGAAGTTTGAATTTTTGGGCTACAATAAGTCCTCCAAGTTGTCCAATCTACATAGTGAGATCAATGACACTGACATTGGGCACATGGAATTCAATGAATTCCTAAGAAATATTGGCAACCCATAAAACCATGCTCTTGATGCTTCCTCCATGATGATGTCAGGATTGATTTATGAAGCGGGGTTCCCAATATCCATTCAATCTCTGGATCTCATCATGACTATTGTATAACACTAAAATCCTGAAGAAATGAGGGTTGTGAACAGACAAAGGGATGTAGTGTTGGATATAAGGCTGAAAAATATTGTTGAAGTCTTCAACATTCCTACACTAGATAAATATGAAAATATCTCTACAGAGTGGGCTGAAAGTTGGTATAGGAATGAATCTAACATTGAGCTTCAAATTAATTGAAATTATGTAGAAAGTGCCTACAAGGATGGTTAGTTAGATAAGATAAGATTTCATAGGGTCTATCTCATGGAAGATATGAAGAATTGTGTGACATTATAGAGCAGGGTCTTTGGTCCTCCATAGGCTAAATAATTGGAGACGTGGATGATCCTATATATTGATATTCTCCAAAAAAGAAAGAATAAGATAGGGTGGGGCAAGATCATCAGTGATAATCTAGATCAACAACTTCAAAGGGTCAAGACTGACCCAAAATTATACATGAGCTCATGTAGTGTTTATCTTCTTATGGCGCAATGCTCCTATCTAGGGTTGACTATAAAAGGATCCCTATATGACCCAAATTCATATGTGTATAGGGTCTACCCTTAGTTGGCACAAAAATATAAGATAGCTCCATTTAGCACTAAATACCACACCATTAATGATGCATTTATTTTTTTCATTATCTGGTATATTGAGGGAGATCTTGTTAAAAGGATGTATTTGGAGGTTGTTTCCCAAATCAAAAAGGTTGATAGTTATTTTATTCAATTCAAAACCTTTACCTATATTAGAGTGGTCGATTGCACATTGCAACCAAAGAAGCTTCCAATGTACCCTTTTGAATGATTGATCTTCATGGAGTTGTGCCAACAAATTTTTGATGCATAATAGCTAATTGTCAATAAACATAATCCATGTTTACAGTTCTCATCTACAATAGGTGCGCACTCATCCCAAAATGTGAAAGTTGAAAAGCTAGTCTTCCTTGAGTGGGATGATTTCCCACTAGATAATTTCTCAATGGTTTAGGATAAATTTTACCCCATAGGTACATCAATCACATGATGGGAGATCATTTCACACATGAGCCTCACATTGAGGACCACTAAGCAGATCTATCAGATGATTATGAGGTTGAGATTAAGGATTCTTACAAGATGAGCTTGGATTTGGCCCAAGATTACCTTAGGTTATATATATCAAAAAATAACTGGGAGCTGGATTCTAAGGATGTGTTGATGCCCCTATATAATATGGATATGATTTTAGATAGACCAAATTTGAATGTTGAGATAGTAGTTGATGAGTTGGAACACTTAGATCACTGGGTTAGGCAGGTAATAGATTGTACAAGGGATTGGTTGAAGAAACCTTTTATATTATAGCCTATCATGTTAATGTAGAAAAAGGTGGATAATCCATTATAAGTGGATATAGGAAAATGAAGAAAGACAATGTACCTATTTTCAAGAAAAATCCATCTACTTCTTTGCCTTGAGAATTCATAGAGCACACAAGGGAGGTTGTAAAAAAATACCCCCCTCAAGTATTAAGGCAAAAATAGGCCAAAGACAAAAGTAAAGGATAATCTTCTGCCACTGCCTCATCATTTGTCATTGTTGCACCATATCCATCAGGTGTTCTTATTGTTCCAACTGCCCCTACTTATGTTTCTATTGCTCCTTCTATGCATGTTCCTTCCTCTTTTGGGCCTAAGATCAAACCTTTTAGGATCAAGGTCAAGAAGCCCAAAACACAACATTCTCTAGTCCCCTTATGAAGAGTATCTAAGAGGTTGAACAAGAAGCTATCTCCAATTCCCGTAGTCATGGAATCATTAGAATAGGAGGATGAGGAGGAGGAGGACACTAGATCTCAATTGGTTCAAATAATGAGGTCATCTACACCTACTTCCTGGAGGCTTAACCTGAGAAAGCCTTCTTCATAAGTCATCTCTAAGCCCCCTCAAACTAGTATGGATCAAGGTTTTTCCCCTGAAATACACAATACTAAATCTAATTTTGTAGAAAAATAAGAGACATTGATTGAGGATCCTTTGGGCTTGGATGATTTGAATATTTTAGATTTTGAAGCCATTTCAGGATTCAAAGAATATTCACAAGAAACATATATATGGCCTGATGTAACATATGTATCTTTCCAAGGTATGGTTGTAAATCTAGATGGATATGGAGATGGGAATGAAGATATTACCATTGATACATAGGTTTCTCTAGAAATAAAAGGGGAATAGGGAAGAGATGAGGAGGTAGAAGAGGAGAAATAAGAAGAAGAGGAGGAAACACACCAAGATCTTATTTCAAGTGAAGAGGATGTTTAGGAAGAAATAGATGAGGAGAATCCCACAAAGAAATCTATAGAGAAACCCAAGGAGAAAATAGAAGAACAAGGTGAAGAGCATGGTTATCCTTTAAACTCAGAGCATGTGGCTTCTTCTCCTCCCCAAGGTCCATCCCTAAGTCACCAAAGAGATAGTTGAGAGAGAGGGAGAGAGAGTATTGTTTTTAATATTTAGACATGGCATCCCCTCTCAGCCAACACTAAACCAATTTGGTTGATAAAATTCATCCAACCAAGGAAGAGAACATATCATGAGATGGAGGCATAAGATTTTTTAGAGATTGGCAAGGTTTTTCACATAGGGGAGTCTAGTTAGAGGAAGGCATAGATAATTTATTGTGTCACCAAGGGTACTAGGGGAAAATTAAAAGAACGGGAAGGTATTCCTCCCCCAAATAAGGTAATGGAAGATATTACTCTTGAAGAATTTTTATGGAGGTAGTTGATCTCAGGGTCCCTACCCATGAGGAGGGAAAAGTATTGGTTGCATTGGGGTTCACTTTGTTATTTAAATATATGTATGATGATGAGATAGAAATAAGGGAACTGGCTACCCAAAATAAAATATTGAAAGATTATATAACTCAATTGGTGGGTCTAATAGACCCTACTAACCTACAATCCACATTAAAAGTAGCACTAGAGGTATGGATGATTCCCCATAGGAGCTCCTTATTTTAGAGCTTGTGAGGAATGGAAGAAGGAAGTAGAGGAGTTGGGGGAGGACACCATAATTAAGGTAAGTTTTAATGAAATTTCATACTATGGTGAAGGATATCACTACTTTGAATTATATGATATCTAATGAACAAGGTACTAGTATTGAGGGAAATGCAGTAATGTGGGGTGATTTCCTTTCCATTTTGAGAGTAATGAACAAGGCTTAGGTAAGTAAGCTAAGTGGATTAAGCCACTTTTGAAGGAGGAAAATTAGATGAGCTCAACACATGGTTGAGAGATATCAAACTATTGGAGTTGGTGAAAAACAACCCACAGCTCCCAAGAACACATGCACACAAATACCTGTCATAGAAAGAGAGAGAAGAAAACCACTATGGAGACCTAAATGTATGGATACACGAGAGAGGAGAAATCCTTGATGTGCAAAAACAAGAGTTGCAAATCAAATAATGAAATGTCAGAAAAAAGTTACAAATTGTTATGAGATCAATCCTTATAAAAGGAGATCAGAAAACCTAAAAAGGTAAAACCCTAGGTTGCATAATAATAATTATTAAAGCAATTAATTATTATATGCCTAAAGTTTAGCTTAAGTCAAAAGAGGTAATAAGTGACTTAATAATTAAATCAATATGATTCAATTAATAAGAAAACACTTTTTTACTCTAACACCCCCTTAAGATAAACTTTGGGAGAAGCTAAAAACCTAGAAAGAACAACTGAAAGCAAATGGGTCCCAGCAACAAAAGGTCTGATCAAGTACCCAAGTACAAAAGAGAGTCTCTATAAAGCAGAGAAATAGAGAAAACCATATGGGAAAAACTCTACTCACAAAAGAGACAAAGACTAGTCTGAAGGACTGAAGAAGCCTCCAAAACTAGGAATGTTCCAGAGAATAGGAACAAAGATGAACATGTACAACATCACTGAAGCAAGAAACTACAAAATTTGTCAAGAAGTAACTACTGATCTGAAGATCCTCCACTAAAATATGACCAGGTAGAGAAGACTGTAATCTGCATGAGTGCCCTCAAATGACACTACTCGAATCAGGAGGAAAACAAAGGCAAACACCTGAACTCAAAGATACAAAATACTGTAATTTGCACGAGTGTCCTCAAATGACACTACTCAAATCAAGAGGCAAACAAAGGCAAACACCTGAACTCAAAAATATAGATGGCATAATAATACTAAAAGTCTAAAGATTTGATTAATCAAAGCTGGAAGAGTGCATCCAAAAATAGGAAAGAAAAGAGTGTCCATATGGTAAATGATCCATCTCACTGGAATGCATAGGTACCCAACCATTGCAACCGCCTAGTACATAGAATCAAATAATGAATACATAGCTCGCACTATCGAACCAAGGAAGTAGTAGAAACAATAGTAGAAACCCCCCCATACTACTAACAAGGGAGTAATCACAAGTACACTGAAAAGATCATCTAATATGAACTGCATGATGAAGAAGAATCTAAAACATTGAATGTGCAGAGAGAGTACAAACACTTATAGAGATACCTCAGGCTAATGTCATTGGAGGAACACTCACATGAAAAAAGTAGATGGAAAACAAAGGCAAACACCAAACTCCCCTAGAACTTTATAATGGAGTGCGAGTACAAAGAGCACAAACATGTGCAAGATCCCATACATGCAATAGAATGGCACTTTATCTCAGTGCATGTGCATAAAAGAATGCTACAAAAGTGAAATATACACTGATCAAAGAAGAGAAAAGGCTTCTAAAAAAAATAACAACCTAAGATGAGCCATCCCTCAAAGGGAAGAGATCCCAGGACCTGTAACATCCAAGATATCCACCAAACTGCAAAAATGCAAGAATCTGAATAAAATGAACCTAGAGCATAATCTGGAAAACTGACTCACATCAATGGAAATCTCTCTGAACAAGCTTTCCAACAATATATTGTTTTCCCAAAATGGAGTTCAGATCCGCAAGATAAAGCTCCCGAAGTGCAGAACTGAACATATGGATTTGACAGTGAAACAAACCATAAAAAAAGAAAAAAAAAAGATCAAACCTACATATCTAGTAAGATATCAGAATCAACTTTTCGACGATATCTTGTTTTCCAAATTTTGACACCATTTGCTCAAGTTATGAGCAAAAAACCAACAGCTGTGTTGGAGGGCCCAAAGAAGGTGTCTAGAAGGATCTGAATGTGGGTGACCTCAGAAAAAGAAAAAAATCACATATAAAACTATCAGATCTAATAAAATCTCGGAAAGATCTTTCTGAAAATATCTTTTTTGTCGAAAACGGAGCCCAAATGCAAGAGAAACAGATCCCGGAATGCAAGAGGTCTGAAACATCGAGAGCCCAAAAAACATCTAACTTTGACATAAAAAAATAGCATAAAAATGGAAAAATCATGAAACCATACTAGCAAATTTGGATCGGGCTCGGAACCAGCTTTCTGTTGGTATATCGCATGCCTAATTTTGATCCCGGACGCCCAAGATATTCGCAAAAATGCACAAGTAGCTCAAAAAGGCCCAAAAATGTGTGAATCCCTGATGACTTCAGTAAACTACAAGCCTAAATTTGATGGCCAAATGGCCATCATGGCTCAAATACACTTGGGGCTAAAACAAATAGGCCTTGGTCACATGGGGGTCAAAATCCTCAGTGAAAATGGCCTAGGGGCTGGTCCCCCATGTGACCACAGGGTCTGTAAAAGGGGCTGGCCCGATGCGGTTACCAGCTAACTACAGGTGGTGACGCTAGCAGTCACCGTGACTGTCGGTGGTGATGCCACTGCGGGTGGTGACTCCTGGGTGGAGCGCAAGTAGAGCGGGATCTGTGCCCCCCCTAAAAAAAATTTAAATTTTTGACTACAACCGTATTGTCTCAAGTTGTGTGTCAAGTTGTACGGCCTGGTACGCAAAAAAAATTTGCGTCCAAGGCCAACTTGTCCAAAATTGACAAGTTTTATATGAATTTTGGGTATCTCAAATGCTCCGAACAAAACTGTGAGGTCTATTTGGGCTAGAAGTGCTCCAAAAAATAGTGATTGGCTCAGGATCCGTACTGTGGCCGGTTGCACAAAATTTTTTCCACAAATTCCAACTTTGTCCAAATTGGACAAATTTAATATGGATCTTGGGGTTCTTGGATGCTATGAATGCAACTGTGAGGTCCATTTGAAGCCAAGATGACCAAAAAAATAGGACCCCCTAGATCTAACAGGAAACCCTCTAAAAATGCAGATCTGACAAACATGACCAAATCTCTCAAGAAGAGGACAAGGGAAAATAGATCTGAAGCTCTAATACCACATTGGAGTTGATGAAAAAAAACCCATAACTCCCAAGAACACATGTATGCAAATACCTGTCACAGAAATAGAGAGAAGTAAACAGCTATGCAGACCTGAACATATGGATCCATGAGAGAGGAGAAATCCTTGATGTGCAAAAACAAAAGTTGCAAATCAAATAATGAAATGTCAGAAAAAAGGTTACAAAGTGTTATGAGATCAATCCTTATAAAAGGATATCAGAAAACCTAAAAAGGTAAAACCCTAGGTTGCATAATAATAATTAATAAAGCAATTAATTTTTATATGCCTAAAGTTTAGCTTAAGTCAAAAGAGGTAATAAATGACTTAATAATTAAATCAATATGATTCAATTAATAAGAAAACACTTTATTACTCTAACACAAACTAGCAATAAAAGACTACAATAAAATAAAGGAACAAATTGAGAAGAAAAGAGATGAGATCATGCCTTTAGTGCAGTGCATCGAAGAATTCATAGATTTATTGGCATGTAAATTAAACTAGGATGAAGAAAAGGAAAGGACATATAGCATAAACATTATTATTTAGTAGTTCAAGGGGAAGATTGCAATCATCAATATTGAAGAAGATTTTAATTGGATGCAAAGTACCAAAAGGGGATTATTGGAGATTAGAGAAAAAATATAACAATTCCAAAAAGTGGGGAAACAACTTTGCACTTTTAGAAAAAATCAGCATACCTAGTTGGAATACATGAAGATCCCATCATTTGGAGATGTTAATACGACTATCAATAATTTCCACCAAATATTCCTTGATATGCTAGAACATCTTTAGAGTTTTGAGATGTTGCATCATTTTGTCTAACTCCTCTTTTTTGTACACACTGCCAAAATAAAATGCAGACACATTTTAACTGAAAGTGGCAATTTTTCGAAGGTTGAATCTTTATCCAAATGTTTCTTTGATGTCTCCATTTTTCAATGGGGTTGATAAAATTAAGAGGGATAGTTTTCTCATGGTTTAAATCATTCTTTTTTATTGAAGAAAGGGATCTAGGCATTCAAAAAAAATTGTTGCAATCAAACTCAAGTTCTCTCAAAATTCTAGGGCACATCTTTGGGTCGAAATGACCTCTTGTTGAGTTGTAAACATGAAAAACTTGAATTCGGCATGTAATACAATATTTTAGTAGTACATATCAGTTTTTAATCTTTAGTTTTTATTTTATTATGCCTAGAAACCCTAGTTATAAGTTTGGAAATTTTAAAATTATAAAACTATAAAAACTCAATTTCAGATTGTAATAAGGGTTAAGATTTTTTCAATAGAACAACATATGCATTGAGTGTTGCAATCTTAGTGTGAATCTCTGCTAATTTTGTGAGTATAGAATAAGATTTCGAATTCAAGATCCAACATATGTTCTATACAATTTTTTTTGCCTTCATTTAGTTGGTATTAAGTGTGAGTAATTTATTTGTAGTGGTGAATTAATGGAGCTGATCAAATTTATTATGGATTTGTCTCAATATGCACATAAATGGGTGTGGTTGCGTGATTTTGATGAATTTTGAGAAATCTTAATTTTTGCTTCTTTAGATGATTGCATTTGGGTAGTATAAATTATGAAATAATAATTTGTGTTATTTCAAGTTTCCTAAGATCAAATCCGATATTTCTTATGCAAATCAAGTTCGTCATGGTTGAGTTCGTAGAAGTTAGATTTAAGTTGTTTTCTTAAACCTCTCGTTACCCTACATCTTTTTCAATTTGTTAAGATATGGAATTGAGAGTAGTTGATTGCATAGAAATTAGTTTGTTAGAATTTATTTCTTTTACAAATTTCAAGTTTCCAAATATTCAAATATTGAGAAATTTGTTTTAAAATAGAATTGCAAATTTTTAGTTTCTTTCTCAGCGAAGTAACAAAGGCCTACCTTGTGTTTAAATATAAATCTACACTCTTCTCCCAGTGTGATTGTGACCCAATCACTGAGAACCTTGAGAGTGATTCTTATCATTCTTTCAAGAAAGGGATTTTATCTTCTCATCATTGTCGGTGCATCGTGTCAAGATGACATTAAACAGAACCCTTCTAATAATGCTAACTCTTGAAGCTCATTGATGATCTCAACAAGTTAATGACATGTAATCATTATGAAATCTTTAAAAAATTTATAATCTACGTGTAAAGGCATAATAAGTTGTCACATTTCAGGCTAACTTATCAGCACAACTAAATTTGAGTATTTATAACTAAAAATTAATTTTTATCAAACATATAGTCAAGCTAAATTCATTCTAGCTAAGTTAGATAAGTGTTTCAACTTTTCCACTTGGAAATGTCTATTAAATGCATGTTTTATACCAATTTGGGTCCAATTACCAAAGAAATAAAATTATTTCAGAAAAGTGATGTTTTAATAACTCCTCTTCTTAATGATATTTTTTCAAAAATATAAAAATACCATTTTTTAGAGCTCAGAGTCAAGAATATGATCATATAATTTTTTTAATTAGACATAGTATATTGTAATTGAAAAATGTAGTACCCCACCCGTAGTTCGCTTTTAGGTTTCTTTATGTTTCAATGGTTTGACCGAATTCTTTTAGGTCACTTTTGATGTGATCGATTATTATGATTAATAATGATGATTATGGATTATTGTTCATTTTATGTGTATCGTGCGATTGCTTAGATTAGATGATGATATCATTTGAAGTTATGTTTATGTTTTATATTGATTTATGGTACTGATCCCATACTGGCATGTGTATGGCTATCTTGTGTTTGCATCTGTTTGATGTGTTTGTTTGGTAGAGGACGGAGGCGTAGTTACTCACATAGTCGAGATCCACATGACCGACTGTACCCTATCATTGTTTGATATATATTATTGTATGTACATGCTTTGTCTTGTGGTGACAGGTTTGCAGGTATAGGGCATCATCTTCCCTGAATTGGCAGGAGTGAGCATACCTACAAACATTCATCTCAATGGTAAAGAGGGGAGATAATACACAGACCCAAAACCCTAAACCTAAGCCTTATTGTCCTAGGATTGGACAAGTGTCAATCTTACTACCCTACCCGAATTCACTTGGTTGGCATGAATTCATGGATCCCTTCTCCTGTGTTTGTTGACTTATTGTGTTTGATTTTTACTCTGCATGATTCAGTTGATTTATGATTATGTGGGTGATTATTAATTTATTGATTATAGTTGAATTATGTTAATTTAGATTATTTTATGTGAATATCAATGTTAGGTGCATAGTTGAATTTAATGTTTAATTATGCTTCTAGGATTTAATTGAGGGAATTAAATTAAAGTTAATTATTTTAGTATTGGAAATTAATATTGATTATGTCCTAAGTTCATTATGATGAAATTTAATTAAAATCAAATAATTGATTATTTGGATTTAATTGAGTATTTTATTGAGAATTAGTTTTTATTATGTTTGTGAGTATTATTAAATTATTAAATAATTAATTGCATGAATTCATGATGCATTAAGTATTTAATTTATCTAATAATAGATTTTATTATTAACATGTGCTTTATTGAGTTTGAAAGTGATTTGTTTGAAAAAAGTGACAACTTGTCTTTAGGAGATTATGTTGAGTTGTGCACAATTATATTTATTTTTAATTATTAATTAGTATTTTCTCTCAACAAAATGGGAGAGTTTGATTAGGAGTTCTTTTGTGAGTCATCTAGGGTTTTCTTGATTGGTGGAGTTGAATCCCTAATAGGGGGAATTAGCATTCATTTTGAGAAAATGAGATTTTTGGAGAACTTTGGAGAGAGCTATTGGAGATTTTTGAAGTTTGCTTTGTGTTCTTGAGCATTTGTGTGTGTGTTTGGATTTCTGGGTAAAGGTTGTTTGCATCTAGATTCGGGGATTGTATGCACTGTGATTCAGATCTGCAAGTGGATTTTTTCTGTTGTCAAATCTAAGGGTTTCAACATTCTACATGCCTTCTTATTCAGTATTTAGCATTGGAATTGAGGTAGGGATTTGTGGAGTTTTCCTGTGAATTCATCAGTAGTTCTTTCTGTAATTTCTCTATGTTTGTTTCAGTTTGTAGATATAGATCTATTTTCTGTATATGCTTTCAATTTGGGGGTTTAGAAAGATCATAGGATTGCTATTTTATATTTTTATGCAAACTTGGCACAATAGGGTTATGCTACCCGATTTTGAATTAAGAATTCATCCTAGAACTCTTAGAAAATGAAAAATCAATCTCTATATAGCTAGTTCTATAGTTTGAATAAATTGATTTAGTGGGTTGTTGTCAAAAACTCAATTTCAGTAAAAATTCCTCATTCTGGGAAAAAAATAATATTCCCTATCAAAAATGACAGTCAATAGCAAAATTACCTCAGTAAAAAATAGATTTACCTGCAAATGATAGGAATTGCACAAGTTAAAAGAAAAGTATTCCCAAATAAATAAAGGAAAAAGACACTTCTGGAATAAGACAAAATTGCTATTGGATTTGAAAAAAATTGGCATATTTCCTATTCTGGAAAAAACACAGGTCTGTTAGTTTATCCATTTTTGGATATAACCTATACTTTTAAAATTAGAAGTTTTCTTAAAAAAATAAAGAAAATGATTTTTGTTAAAAAAAGTATTTATTAAAAAAAATGTCATCCTAAACAAATAACAATGCAAGTTTGTTTTTTTAAAAAAATTATTATAAAAAAAAAATTATGAAGGCAAGGTGGGAGGCGGGGCCCACACCCCTTTCCTCCCCCTTCCCTCACACCACACTTCCCAACGGCAGTAGTCTGCCGCACGGCAGTCTAGGACTATCGCCGACAGGCTAGCCTGTCATGTAGGCAGGGTGGTGGGTGGCTACGGGCCCCCCCACTTACTTTGTTTTAGTTTTTATTTATTATTGTTAATAGATTTTTATATGTTATTTTTTTTAATATATTAATAAATTATTTTATATGTTATTTTTAATATGTTAATAAATTATTTTATATTATATTTAATTTGTTATATAATTAATTTATAATATATATATATATAATTTGTTAATAAATTAATTTATAATATATATAATTTGTTAAGAAATTAAATTTATTATGTTTATAATTTGTTAATAATTTATTTTATTAACATGTTTTTCTTTATATATTAATAAATTTTATTAATATTTTTTAGTTAAATATTAATAAATTTTATAATGTGTTTTACTTGTTATTGGTAATTTTGTTAATGAATTTCTTATTTATCATAAGCAAATTTTGTTAGAGAATTATATCGATGGTCCTTGTTAAATAGTTCTCATAATTTTGTTTTATCAATCGATCATAAGAGTATCATTGTAGGGTAATTAGACTTAAACCTTGCAAATTTAATTATTGCCATTCATAGAACAATATTTGTGTTATTTTCTATCGAAATTGGGTATTTTCATTATGTTACATTCTATGGTACTTCTTAGGCAATTTGATTTACTTATGATATTATTGGACATGATTATTGTGAGAATTTCCTAGTGGACCTTTTTCTTGAATTCATTTATGATGATTATGGAACATATTGGATTATGGTTTTGTTTCAGTTCAAATTAATGTGAATGTGTATTCTTCATGTTATCTTTTACATTTATGGGTTGTCGGGTTCTAGATGACCTAGGAGGATACAGAGGCTGGGGTGTGTGTGTCAGATATTTCTATTTTAGCTATGTTTGGTGTGAGTGTACTTTATCTAATTATCATTCCTGTTTGACCATTGAGCTCATGTTATACTGTATTCTATTTGTGGTATCTTTGTAACCATATCTAGTTCTTTTGTGTGAAAATGGATATGAGGTTACGTAGTTGTATACCTGATTAGATCTAGGAGAGATATGTGAGCCTAGGGTAGTTTAGCTTGACATGTAGTAGGAGGTGGCTTGCAATAAGCATCGGGGCCCATAAGTGGTTGTCAGGATCACTTATTGTAAAGTTTTAGTAATCAAGTGATAACCTAATATAATTAAGGGGTATTTAATTGAACCTAATAAGATATAAGTCCTCACCCATGCTTGAGTGCTAGTACAGGCTAAGATGGTGTGGAGAAGATGACTAGCCCCCTTTTAAGGGATGAGTTGGCATAGTTGATGACTTCGTTAGTATGAGAGGTCATTGATGCTGTGTATGGTCACTTGGGTGTCGGGATCCAGAGAGATTACCAAGATAAAACTCAAGGGTTAGACGTACATGATGACACCTTCCTATGCATAGTCTAGTTATTCTACATGTGTCGGTTGCCTCTGGTTTAGTGAGTTGTACCTTTATCTTTATCATGTTGTAACTTGAGTTAGAGTGCTTTCAGGATCTTTCTGCTTAGAGTTTTATCCTTGTTTGGTATTGGTTATCTGATTGGGGTTTGTGGTTATCTCCTCAGCACGGTGGGGTAAGCCTTTGTGGTCCTACACGGATGGGTGGTAGTGATTCTTTACCATTTGAGATTTGACGTCCTACTGTCGATGCTTGATGGTGACTTTGTAGATGGTTTCCTTATGATGTTTCATTGATGCTTCTTTTTTATTTTCTTATATGTAATCATGTATTAGTGTATCACCTGTGATACCTAATCTGGTAATTGTACTTTTATGTTAGTTTTATTACTACATACCCTGCGACATGTGCAGTGGATGCTAATTTGTTTGGTTAGCATGGAAGTCCATGAGAATTGTATTTATTGTTATCATGCAATTGTAATTTATAAGTTATGTAATCTTTTATTGATGTTAGTTTTAGTTTTGTTTTATTCTTACGTAATTCTACGTCATGGAACCCTCGAGTCTTGTAATCTGTGATGGATGTTGTATCAATGTGAGTAAATGGTAATTGCTTCCGCAATGTTGTTTATCTTGTTTGTAAACTTTTAAAAAAATTGTTCACCAAACTTAGTAGCATGTTTAGGTTAACTTCTCTTAGGTTCCCTGGCGGGGCATTACAAAAAACCTGCAAGTAGGTATTTTAACAGTCGAGAAGATATTGATTCGAAGAAAGAAAAAATAAGTAAATCATATCAGAAAATTTTGAAAAATATATGGCTCACTAGAGGAGAGAGTCCTCTTTGAGAATGTATAATTTTTTTTATTGGGATAGATTTGTTATGAAAAATATGGCGGGAGATGAAAACTATAGATTTCAGGTGAGTTAGAATTTGAATTGTCATAAAAGAGAAAATATTTGGGTCAAAAACCAATTTTTCTTTTCTCATGGATTAGATATATATGTCATGTCTATAATATATTTTGAAATCAGAGGAAAAAATTTTATTTACATATAGTTTTTTGGTGGGAACTTGACCCCCTAATTTTCAACATTTTTTAGAAACTGAAAAATCATCTTCAAAATTTTTTTAAAATACCAATTATTATGTAAAAAAATTATTAAAAATAATAATCACAAACTTTATCAATTTTTTTATATCTCATCAATTTATGTCATTTTCAAATTCTAAATAAAAATGTCACTTGTATGTTGTTGAAGTTGAATAATTTTGATGTTGTTAGTCTTTTCCTTTATAAAAATATGACAACTTATTGTACGTTTACCCCTATATAACCTATGAAAATTGTGACCACATTACTAAACATCATACACTATTTAAAGATACATTGCACATGCTACAAAACTTTAACATCATCATCTTGACTTTTTCAAACTTGAGGAGAATGCTACTACAATAGCTTCCTTGTCCACAAAATCTTTTATCATATCAAGCATATTGACCATGACTATATTTTCTTTGTGATAGTTTTGTTTCTCTATCATAAGAATAGTATCATCGCTCTTCTATTATGTCTTCTCTTCATCATATCTTTTCTATGAAGACTATGTCTTGCATTTCTAGCTCACTACCTTTGGCCCTATGATGTCCCGCATTATTGGATCTCTTAGGGTTTTGAACTAAACCCTTATAATTCCAATTGCAAGAGACTTCTTTTTATCTATAACTCATACAAAATTGTTTTATTTGTCACAAGTGAGTGTCAGGGCTAGTAACGATGATTCTGCAATTGGATGCATGGAATGCACGGAATGAATGGCTTGATCACACCTGAGATTTCTATGCAACAAGTTTGGGCACTTAGGATCTCTTTCTCCTTTGTAGCTACAAAGATATATTTAGCTATCATCCCTAGCTCTTGATGATTTCAAGATTATCTACTAGAGATCTGTTCTATTATTATTGTGATGCAGGGCCCTCTGTAGGTCATAATCTCATACAGAAACTTCCAGAGGTCATAACTTTTGACTCAGGTCTGGGTTTTTGCTAAGATTTTTTGGGTGCGTGCCTCAGGTGGTGGCATTTGTTTTGCCAATGATCTCAGATCAATTGGGGCCCATCTTAGCACATTTTTGGGAGTTGAAAGTTTCATCTTGGGCTCCGAAATCAGCTTTTAGTGTTTTTTCTCTAGTTTTTAGAAAGTTCTATCTTGTAATAAATTTGAGTTTATGTTATCAAATCTTGGATATTAGTTGTTAATTCATTCTAACTTAGTCGAGGGCATGTTTAGGGAAAATCTTAGCTTTTTAGGGGTTGTTTCAAAAATTACCAAAAATGGCAAAAAAACACCTGTGGAAAAAAACTGCCAAAAAGGGTAATTTTTGGATTTCTTATTTTTCTAGTTTTTTGGTTACTTAAGAGTTTGCAGCGAATTGTAGAGACAGTCAGTGATGAATGAGAAATATTGAAGTACTCAAATCTGTGTAATTTGTCTTGTGATTGATTTTATTGTTAACAGAGTGTGTTGTGCTACATCATTTGGTATCAAAGCAGGAAGATGGTTGGGAGAGGAAGAGGAAGAGGAGGCATAACACTGATGCAAAGATTGATGTTGGATATGCAAAGATAGATTGAATGACTCAGTGAATGAATGGATAATCAAGGGATACAAGGAGGGAATGAATCTGATGAAGAGGGAAACCAAAGAGGTGCTGACCAAAATGAAGAATATATAGGAGAAAGGCTGGAAGAAATGAGCTATGAAGATAGAGTTCTTAGGGCTTTGGAAGGAAGGAGTGAATCTATCTATTCTTAAGCCAGAAGAATTAATAGACTGGCTAAACGAGATGGGAAATTTTTTTGAATGGAAGCCTATGACAGAAGAAAAGAAGATGAAGTTCGCATGCACAAAACTAAAAGGACATGCAATGATATGGTGGGATCATCTCCAAAAGGAACGAACTAGAAAAGGAAAGGAAAAGATTAAGACATGGAGCAAGATGGAGAAAAAGCTCAAAGAAAAATTCTTACCCATGGATTATTCACAAACCCTCTTTCGCAGGTTCCAGAATTTGAAACAGAACTTGTCTTCAGTGCAAGACTATACAAATGAATTCTACAAGCTATCCATGTGCATAGAGCATCAAGAAAATAATGAGCAGATGGCTGCTAGATATATGAATGGCCTAAAATTCTCCATCCAAGATGAGTTGAGCATGCATTGTGTCAACAGTATGGAAGAAGCCTACCAATTAGCCTTGAAGGCTGAAGAAAAGTAGAATAGGCAATATATCCAGAGGAATAGAGGTGGTCGAAGGGGTACCTCAACTCCATTTCGAGGAGGTTCTAATAATAGTTGGGGAGATCCTTTTCAAGGATTCAAAAAAAATATAGACACCGGGCAAGATCCTCCAAATCAAGAAAGAAGAAGGGGGTTCCAAAGAGGATGAGGTTATGGAAGCGGAAGAGGCTGGGAAAATTAGAGAAGGCCTTTCACTTGTTTTAGGTGTGGAGAAGAAGGACATGGAGCCTTTGAATGTTCCAAATATAACACACCAGAAAGAAATCAAGGACAACCTAGAGTGAACCTAGTTCAGCCAAAATTCATAGAAGCAGGAACAGAGCAAGAAGTCCTACCAGACATGGGAGAAACTCTCATGATGAGGAGATCAATGATCATTCCAGAGAAGGAAGAAGTCCTTGCAAAGAGATTTGATGAATCATGGCTTCGAACCAACATCTTCCAAACTAGATGCACCTCAGGCGGAAAGATATGCCAAGTTATTGTTGATGGGGGTAGTTGTGAGAATATGGTAGCTAAGGAAATGGTAGAGAAATTAAATCTGCAATGTGAGAAACATCCTCGTCCTTACTGTATTGCATGGTTTAAGAAAGGAAATGAGGTTACTATTGATAAAAGATGTTTGGTTAGGTTTACTGTAGGAAAAATCTATAAGGATGAGATATGGTGTGCTGTTATTCCTATGGATGCTTGTCATATTTTGTTGGGAAGGCCATGGTAGTATGATAGGAAGATCATGCACAATGGAGAGAAAAATACATATACCTTCTGGAAGGATGGCTCTAAAGTGACTCTCTTGCCACTTAAGGATGAAAGGAAGAATGAGACCATGTTGTCTGCAAAGGATGTTGTCAAAGAAATGAAGGTGACAGGTTGCTGCTATGCATTGGTAGTAAAAAGGGGAGAAGAACTCGAAGACATAATACCACATGATGCAGTAAAGATACTAGAAGAATTTGCTAATGTTATTCCAAACAAACTACCTGACGGTCTCCCACCAAAAAGGGATATACAACACCATATTGATCTGATTCCTGGAGCAACTCTTCCTAATCAAGTAGCTTATCGACTGAACCCAACACAACATGCAGAGCTCAACAAAAAAGTAACAGAATTGGTTGAGAAAGGCATGGTTAGAGAAAGCATGATTCCATGTGTTGTGTCAGCATTGTTGACCCCAAAGAAGGATGGAACATGGAGGATGTGCACTGACAGTAGAGAAATTAATAAGATTACTATCAAGTATCAGTTTCCTATTCCTCGTATAGAGGATATGATGGATGAATTAGCAGGGGCCAAATACTTCAGCAAGATTGATCTACGAAGTGGATACCACCAGATTTGAATTCGTGAAGGAGATGAGTGGAAGATAGCTTTTAAGACCAAGGATGGCTTGTATGAATGGATGGTTATGCCATTTGGTCTTTCTAATGCACCAAGTACATTCATGAGATTGATGAATATTGTCTTACGACCCTACATTGGTAAGTTTGTTGTAGTTTATTTTGATGATATTCTAATTTATAGCAAAAACAAAGGAGACCACCTAGAACACTTAAGGACCATCCTGAGTGTACTGAGGAAAGAGAAGCTCTGTACAAATTTAAAGAAGTGCAGATTCATGCAAAACAGTTTGACTTTTCTGGGCTTTGTCATTGGTGAAGATGGTGTTCAGATGGACCCAAAAAAGGTCAAGGCAATACTAGAATGGCCTAGTCCATCCATCATAACAGAGGTAAGGAGTTTTCATGGATTGGCAACCTTCTATAGAAAGTTCATTTGGAATTTTAGCAATATTGTAGTGCCCATCACAAATTGTAAGAAAGGAAGGGAATTCACATGGACAACAGATGCTAAACAGAGTTTCCAATTCTTGAAGAAAAAGGTAACTAAAGCTCCTATATTGGCACTTCCAAATTTTGATAAAGTATTTGAAGTAGAGTGTGATGCTTCCCATGTTGGGATAGGTGTTTTTCTTAGCCAAAAAAGTAAACCAATAGCCTTTTTTAGTGAAAAGTTAAATGATGCAAGGAAGAACTATTCTACCTATGATTTAGAATTTTATGCTATTGTTCAAGCCTTAAGGCATTGGAGGCATTATCTGGTCCCACAAGAATTTGTACTGTTTACATATCACTTGGCCCTGAAGTATGTGAACACACAAAAGAAATTGAATAGTAGGCATGCTAAATGGGTGTCTTTCTTACAAGGGTATAATTTTGTTTTGAAGCATAAGTCTGGAAAGTAGAACCAGGTTGTTGATGCCCTAAGTCGGCGTGTTACACTCGTAACTACAATGGAATCAGAGGTCATTGGTTTTGATGCTATTAAAGTTTTGTATAAGGCTGATGATGATTTTTGGGAAATTATAGAGAAGATTAAAGAACCAAGAACTAATCTTTTGGATCACATGAGAGGAGAATACTTTATGCAAGATGGTTAACTCTTTAAAGGGGAACAACTTTGTATACCAGCTGGTTCCATGAGGGAAAATATTATCCGGGAATTTCATAGTGGTGGTTTGGCTGGTCACTTTGGGAAGGACAAGACAATAGCCTTGGTTGAAGACAAGTACTACTAGCCCAAACTAAAAAGGGACATTACCAAGTACGTGGCAAGGTGCAGAATCTATCAAGTGGCTAAAGGTCACTCCCAAAACACAAGATTGTATACACTTGTACTTGTACCCCTCTAGCCATGGATAGATGTGAGTATGGATTTTGTATTGGGGCTTCCCCACACCCAGCGAGGTACAGATTCTATCTTTGTAGTTGTTGATAGATTCTCTAAGATGGCTCATTTTATTGCTTGTAAAAAAAATAATGATGCCACAAGGATAGCCAACTTATTTTTCTCAAAAGTTGTTAGACTCCATGGCATTCTGAAGACTATCACTTCTGACAGGGATACTAAGTTTTTGAGTCATTTCTGGAGGACCTTATGGAAGAAGATGGGAACATAGTTACAGTTCAGTAGTGCCTATCATCCCCAAACTAATGGGAAAACTAAGGTAGTCAATTGGAGTTTGGGAAACCTGTTACGGTGTATTGTTGTTGAAAAGCCCAAGCAGTGGGACTTAGCATTGCCTCAAGTAGAGTTTTCTTACAACAGTTTTGTTAACAGATCAACTGGCAAATCTCCTTTTTAGATCATATATGGTAAGAATCCTCAAGGTGTTTTGGACCTTGTACAACTCCTTGTGCAAGACAGAATTAGCAATGATGGGGAAGCATTTGTTGAACACCTTCAACAACTTCAACATGATGTGAGGAGTAAATTATAGGATAGCAATGAGCGATATAAGGCTGCTGCAAATGCCACTAGAAGGAGATAGGTATTTAATGCAGGTGATTTGGTGATGGTATACTTGAGGCGTGAGCGATTTCCCACTGGCACATATCATAAGCTAAAATACAAAAAAGATAGGTCCTTGCCAAATTTTGAAGAAGATTAATGATAATGCTTATGAGGTTTGTCTACCAGATGATCTGGATATTTCTCCTGTCTTTAATGTTTCTGATTTATATGCATTTCATGGAGAACTACCTCAGCCAGCCAGTATAGATGAGGTGGATTGGCATCGCCACCTTCCAAGAAAAAAGAAGGAAATGATTGCCCACATTTTGGACAAGCAGTCTACAGTCACCCGAAATGGTCATTATAATAGGTACCTGATTCAGTGGGAGGGATTACCAGCAATAGATAGCACCTGGATCTCAGAATGGAAAGTGATGAAGTTGGACCCCGCAAAGTTACAACAGTTCACAGAAAACCACTTGCAGGAGCTGCGTTCCTTTAAAGAAGGGGAGAATGATGCAGGGCCCTCTGTAGGTCATAATCTCATACAAAAACTTCCGGAGGTCATAACTTTTGACTTAGGTCTTGGTTTTTGCTAAGATTTTTTGGGTGCATGCCTCAGGTGGTGGCATTTGTTTTTCCAATGATCTCAACTCAATTGGGGCCCATTTTAGCACATTTTTGGGAGCTAAAAGTTTCATCTTGGGCTCTGAAATCAGCTTTTAGTGTTTTCTCTCTAGTTTTTAGAAAGTTCTATTTTGTAATAAATTCAAGTTTATGTTATCAAATCTCGGATATTAGTTGTCAATTCATTCTAACTTAGTTGAGGGCATGTTTAGGGAAAATCTCCACTTTTTAGGGGTTGTTTCAAAAATTACCAAAAATGGAAAAAAAACACCTATGGAAAAAACTACCAAAAAGGGTAATTTTTGGATTTCTTCTTTTTCTAGTTTTTTGGTTACTTAAGAGTTTGCAGCGAATTGTAGAGACAATCAGTGATGAATGAGAAATATTGAAGTACTCAAATCTGTGTAATTTGTCTTGTGATCAATTTTATTGTTAACAGAGTGTGTTGTGCTACATCATATTGCCACCTCAATGATAAAGTGCAATTCATGGAAACTAAGATTGACTGATCAAATTAACCTCAATTTGCTTTCACTATGCCAAAGACATTACCAATATGCCTACTCAGGATGAATCAAGTTGAATTGGACCCCTATGATATATATATCTCTGTCAACTTGTAATCTATATTTACCAGTCCCAAAATGAGTGGATACGATCCTACAGATGCGACTGAATAGTTAGAGTATGGTGACTTTGAGGTTTATCTTTATGTGTGCAATGCCATGCCTTGACCGAGATCACAAGCTCATTGTGTGAACTGGAGTTATTGAATTGATAATATTCCAAGTGCATAGTGGTATTATCAATGTGAACTAAAAATAGAAGTTGGCCTAGATTGTTTTGATCTCTTGTCAATGTCGAATGGTACCCTAACTAGTGGCAAGAATTTTCTCCAACGATATATGATATTCCATGATCCTGCACAATGATAGTTCATTCTTCATGGCAGATATAATCACTTTGCAATGATAGCTTGGCTTGAAAATTACAACCATGAATTACACCACATGACTTTCATCCTGCTTGAATGGTATAGGTTTTCTTAGATGTTGCGATCTCCAATGAGTCTCCAATTCCAATCCACCTACACTGCAATAGAGACTTATAGTGGACTCGATGGTATATATTATTCCATCACTATGAATAGTCCTCAAGATTGAATCATCAGTAGTTTCAAATAAGATATTCGATGGAATACAGTAGAAGTAATTCTTAGTAGCTTCTATAATGATAGTAGTAGGGCTGACTGACTATGAATTTGTAATCTTCTAACCTGTATATTGAGATTGGTTGAGCAGTATCTATCCCCCTGGGAATTGTCATAGATTTTATCCAAATCTCTATGTATATTCCCTTCATTGCTTGGTTGTGACTGTTAAAGTATTGTTTGTTCGTGTTTAATAAATGATGAGACAATCATAATATATATATATATATATATATATATATATACTATGTAATAATTGAATGGAATCTTACCAATATTATTGAATCAAATAAATCATTATCAATATGGTTATCGGCCCGTATGCAAAGGAAGTCACGATAGTATCGTGACTGTCCGATTATATAAAACCCTCTGGATTATATGAGATTTGTTTACGGTGTGCAACAAAATGACAACCATAGGTTATTCAATATGTTAACATGAACAGTCATGACTTATCATTTAATATGATGAGTCATGTCTTTTTATATTTACATTCTTCAGATTCAATATATATAGTCTTCATATTTTTGTAGAATCAATCAATAACCAAGGCAATTGTATTCTACTGCATACATTCAGTTTACATCTTATGATCTATAATTACTTAACATGGTATCAGAGCTAGGTTCCTTTGAACAAAGCTTTACCAATTAAAGGAAGATCCTAAAGATGGCCATAGGTGGATTTACTAAAAGTGAACAACGTAAGCATTAGAAAATATATTTGAAACAACGGCAATACATTCAAATCGATCCCCACTGCTCATCGCCAAAACATATGATCAATAGACAGTCGCATGAGAATATCAACCTGATGATTACAATGGTCTCTTGTCTATTGCAATTGATGACCTATGACTGATGACCTATTCCAGTATTGTGGTATCCATTGGTGCGTAGATGATTCTATTAGGAAATTGCAAGTGTCATTTGAGATATCTCATAGTCAAATAAGGAACACCTGTATATTTCACTTCCGTAAGGGAATACCCGACAACCAAACACATGTATTCTCTCATTCTATCCAGGGACACAGGAGGGAGATTTAGTGGAGATGAGCATCCGTAACCGAGTTACAAATGGATGAGGACCCCAACAAACAATTTGAAGGGATACATAGAAGGGAGTGACAGAGATGACAACAACAAATATATTCGGCTATCATGTATTGTTACTTGAGTGTCATACAAGGAGCCCGAGTCCTCCAGGGAATATAAAATGGAGAAATTGGCACAGGCCGCAAGAGATAAGTGGATTCACATACAAGATTGACACACATGGTTTTGAGTAATTGCAAGATTGGGCCCGTAGTCATACAATGGTTGTTTCTTGAGGAATAAGACAACACCATATAGAGAATGTTACAGTCTCACGTAGAATGATTCCACTAGTGGTAACACTAGGGTGCATGTGCATAGAATAGCAATAATAGAAAGAGATCTATGTTAATAGGAAGATGACTTCTATAACCTTGACCAATAGCAATTTACAAGACAAAGGGATTAAACGATAGAAATTATAATATATCAATTTTATGGAAGACAAAATCTTAGGTTGAAACATTACAAATTATAATCCCTAAATATGATATTGGATATAATCATTTGGCTCTTAGTAGACTCTACATCATGTACTAGATTGGACATCTTCCAAGAATTTCATCATTAGCACAGTTCATGCACATACGAATTGCTGGTGCTAGTCTGTGTAGATTGTTGAGTGGAAATCTAGTATGTCGAGCCTGTATTTTTGTGTTCTGAGGCTCAGTCATTGATCCCGCTCTTCCACTGGGTCGACTTCATTTTATACCTGATCTCCTTGTTGGTGGTTTATTTAGATCTACAACACATGTTCTCTGTTGTCTTTGTTAGAAATTGAGGCTTGTCATTTGGCTCATTTGTGATCGACTTTGCGACCAATAAATATTGTTGTTATTGGCACCATTCATAGTGGGGTTGACATCTTTCTCTCATCATATTTAGTACTCTCTATGGATCGACTAGCGTGTTGGTTGTTTGAAAGCGCCACATATAATTTGTGATGCACATTGTAACTTGGGATTAAATCCCACATCGACGAATTCAGCCAATCTATTATTTAGCAAATTCTCCACACTGACTGAGGTGCCAATAAGGAAGGACAAACTCTCTGAGTTAAACATTAATGGAGCAATAATCAATGGTGCACACCTAGATTGGACCGTGGTGGCAATTAAATATGTACTTATGATCTCCATCTATGTCTTCGACAACACTGGCCAGATTATCCAAGATGCTGCCATCATCAATGTATCCATACACTAGTCACCAATCAGAGATTGTGCTGTGTACGGTGGATGTGAGGCATAGATCCTTGGGTGAATGTAAGCCTAATATAGCCTATGGTTATAAGGTGTTGAGGCATCACACATTAACCATATAACTAAAGGTAAAGGTGAGTATAAAGTAATTTTATTGGTAATGAACATTTCATAAATATTCATTTATATGTTTTATATTATATGAGATGGATAATCGAAAGTATATGGTGATCATATATATATTTAAAGAAGTAATATATGTGAAATCATAGATTAAAGATATATATACTTAGAAGATTGAATATATATATGTGCATATATATTCAAGTATATATTTAAATTAGATATTTATCTATTTCTCTATGAAGAATTATCCTTGAATATTATGCCAGTCTCTCACTTATTCCCTTATTTCTATATGTATTATGAGAGCTATTTGCCTTGATCTCTTCCAAGGATTCTCTTGCAAGAAAATGAGGATTACTATCAGATTCAGAGGGAGTCTAACAAATATTAGAAGCAACCTTGAATGAGAAGGTCAGAAGGTTGATATCACATTCAGAAGAAGTATGATACACCATCAGAGGAAACCTTGGACGAGAAGGTTAAATGTTGTTGTTAGTACTTCAAGATTCAGAGGGAGTCAACACAACATCTAGAGGATATGCCTTATTTGATTTCCAAGGATCTTGGTCATATTGATACAGAGGGAGTAACCATATCGTGATGGTTTCCCTAGTGACTAGGAAACTATAAAAAGAAAAAGAATTGTGATTCAAATGATGAAATTCCATGTATGTGAACTAGAAGGTTTTTATGCAGATATCTAGGTCATGATATTCCTAGATAGATGGTTGGGAATTCAAGATAAGAGCGTAATGCAGACTAAAGGACAAAGACATGACTTCCTCATAGAAGGTTGATATTAGATTCAGAGGGAGTATAATAGTTCATCTAAAACAACCTTGGATGAGGAGGTAAGGAGGTTGTTACAAAGACCTTAAAGGAAGCATCCCGAAGACTTGATCATGAGATTGAGTCTCATGTGTGCTGGCTAAAATAATTTTATGCTATCTCTTACATAACTTGGGGTTCACCTAGAGTGATGCAAACTATATAAGAGATATAGTGCATAAGTATGCTATTCGAGGTACATTATCCCTACAGAACATATGGCTGATATTCTCACCAAGTTTCTTGCTAGAGGTAAGGTTGTGTACCTTCGAGATAAATTTGGCATGTTGGAGAATGAAGCCTTAGATGAAAAGGAGTTTCATCTATCATCTTGTATGTTATTGCATTCTTCTCCTTGAGAGAGAAGTCTAAGGTGATTCCTCATATCAAGGTGATATGTAAAATTGGGTATCACATGTTAGGTGATATTGAAAATTGGGTATCACATGTTAGGTGATTTCTCATATCACATGTTAGGTGATATTGAAAACTGGGTATCACATGCTAGGTGATTCCTCATATCACATGTTAGGTGATATTGAAAATTGGGTATCACATGTTAGGTGATACTTCATATCACAAATCATGTAATATATGATTTCTCAGTATCCATATGAATCATATTAGGATCTTTTTCTGAACATTGGTTATTAGGATCTTTATTAATGTACATTGGTTATTCATGAATAAAATATTGAAATATTTCAAAATTGTGAAGATGACGATCTTCTGTGTATATAGGTTACTATGTCAAGGTGACGATCTTGACAATAGTAACCAGGCTTCAAGATCAACTCCCGTAAGGGTTTGTCCCAGATAGGACCAAACATCTTGTTACTTGTTGGGTAATAAAGTTCAAGATCGACTCCCGTAAGGGTTTATCCCGAATAGGACCGGACATCTTGTTACTTGTTGGGTAATAAAGTTGTTAGGATTGACACCTTTTAAGTGTCTTGGATTGGGCTAGAGATCATGACATGTATAGTTCTAAAAATTCTATTAAACTCTCTCTCAAGAGGGAGTGTTAAAGTATTGTTCGTTTGTGTTTAATAAACGATGAGACAATCATAATATATATATATATATTTATATATATATACTATGTAATAATTGAATGGAATATTACCAATATTATTGAATCAAATAAATCATTATTAATATGGTTATTGGCCCGTATGCAAAGGAAGTCATGATAGTATCATGACTGTTCGATTATATAAAACCCTCCAGATTATATGAGATTTGTTTACGGTGTGCAACAAAATGACAACCATAGGTTATTCAATATGTTAACATGAACAATCATGACTTATCATTTAATATGATGAGTCATGTCTTTTCATATTTACATTCTTCAGATTCAATATATATCGTCTTTGTATTTTTGTAGAATCAATCAATAACCAAGGCAATTGTATTCTACTGCATGTTGGCATTAAGCAGGATTGCCACTAGTGACAACACTTATTTGCATCCTGAGTGCAAACCCAGCAAAATAGTGCAAACCGAGCAAGACAGTGCAAACCGAGCAGAACAGTGCAAACCGAGCAGGATAGTGCAAACTGAGCAGGATAGTGCAAACCGAGCAGAACAGTGCAAACTGAGCAGGACAGTGCAAACCGAGCAGAACAGTGCAAACCGAGCAGGACAGTGTTAACCGAGTGACATTATGTCTACCGAGTCACAAGTATTTACCAAGTTTGAAACTTACCGAGTGGTTAGTATGAACCAAGCCTTCACTTCTACCGAATGCATGATGATGCCGAGTAATGCAGTGGACGCCGAGTATCAGAAAGTCACCGAGTTAGTTTGCAGGAACCCTGTAACCATACTTGGGCCGACTTAGTAGCACTTATGTTTATTTGTTAAGCCGACTTTGTAATTGTAATTAATTGTTTAGACTTGTATATAAACAATGTTGTACAAATACCAAGTAGTATGAATGTGGAATAAAAAGAAGAGATAAAAAGGCAGAAACTAGTGAATTACAAAGGGCTACTATACATAAGGAGCAGCAGAGACAAATTCATCACAGAAGGTGATCAGTACATCAGCGAATCTCATTCAGCAATCCAGTTGCAAAGTAAGAGATATACTATTTCATTTTAACCAGTGAATCAGTACTAAAATCCTCTAACCAGGTAGACTTAACAATCTTTTGTAAAATCTCTTTACCAAGTACATACTTCTTTTGTAAGTTTGTAAAAATCCTTTAACAAGGTGGATTTAGCAATCCTTATTGCTCCTAGCAGGGCAAATCATCGGAAGTGATCAATGTAAGCCTTAACCGGACAACTTTATACTACAGTATTAAAACTTTGTGGGTTTCATCCCCACCCCAGTTTTACTTTCTTTTGGAAGGTTTCTGGGTAACCAAATCTATGTGTCATTGTTGTGAATGCTTTTATGTTTCATGCTTTCTATATGCAAAAGGATAAAGTGAACTATATGTTAATACATCTGATATTGAAAAAATTTGAAGTTACTGATTCACCCCTCCCCTCTCAGTAACTTGGTTAATTCTTGAATATTTCCAACAATTGGTATCAGAGTTGTATTGGTTCTCAAGATAAAGCTTAACTAGCTTGAGCAAAGATCCAGGACAATGGAGGTATTCAAACTGAACAAGGTGATTGAAAATGAAAAGCTAGATCTGGAAATGGCCATAACTAAACTTAAAGAAGCAAAAGAACATCTTTCCCAATCCCTAAGAAGAAGGAAGGAACTTGCAAATCAGATGAATGATCATAATTACATTGAAGAAAAGATTGAAGATCTTTTTCCCTCAAATAGCTTAGATGAAGCAAACAATGCTGTCAAAGAACTCCTAGAAAATAATGGGTCTCTACAGGAAGAAGTGAGAAAATTAAAAAGAGAACAAGAACTACACTCAACAAGATTTTGTGAGATCTTAGAACAAAGAAACAAGTTGAAAGATGAATTAGATGGAAGGAACAATGAAGTCCAAAATAAAACCCTTCAGCTAGAAAACCTAATTGATCAGATCTCCCATACAAATGAGGAAATTCTGACTCTAAGATCAGAAATAGAAAGCACAAGAGAAGAACTAAGATTTGAAAAGAAAATCAATCTAAGATTGGTGGGTGACCTAAACACCGAAAAAAAAATCAATGAAAGAATGCTGAAGCACCAAGAAGACTTAAATCAGTCGCATGATCAAAATCTTCATAGGCAAAAAGGAAAAGCAGGACTTGGATACAAAGGAGAAGGTGAATCTTCTAAGAAAGGTACTCAAAGGAATCAGAAACCTACTTGTAATCATTGTGGCAAAATAGGACATACTTCAAATAAATGTTGGAGCAATGAAAAAGTAGAATTCAATGGAAAATGCTACAACTACAATCAGCATGGTCACAAAGCAAATGAATGCAAGGAAAAACCAAGATTCAAAGGTAATTGTCACAAATGCAACAAACAAGGTCACAAGGCATCCGAGTGCAGATCCAAAACATTCAATCCAGAAAAACAAATTATGAAAGCAATGTTTGGATGGGATTACAACACTTGGTGTAGATGTCATTACTGTGGAGAATATGGACACATTGGCATGAACTGCATAAAACATCATCTAAGAAAAAGAGATACTACCATAAGATGTTTCAAATGCACTAAACTCAGTCATATAGCCAAAAATTGCATGAATGCTAGTGAAGTTGAAGATGGAAAGAAGAATGAAGCAACTAAGATCAGGAAATAGATGAGACAGCAGTGGATTCCTAAATCTACCAAGCAAACCAGTCCAAGTAATGGAATGGGTGGCTCTACTGACTCAAACTAAATTCCCAAGAAAGCACTGGAACTATATTCTCATAGAAAAATTTCAAGCAGTTCCAGAACTGAATTAAAAGAAAGATCTAAATCGGCATACAAGATGCAATAAGATCACAGGAAGGTCGGTATCATTTTTCATCGAGCAAGGTCGGGAGCTATCTAATATGATTACCGAGCGAGGTTGGAGCAATATGAATTCTCAAGTTCACCGAGTTGCGAAGTCTTTACTGAGCAATTAATTCATAGTGGGTGACAGTCTATCGGAATTCATACCCTAATTTCTACTAAGCATTAATGATAGATTTGTAAACAAAAGGCAAGAAATCAAACTCATTCTTCACCGCGAACTTTAGCATTTTGAGAGCAGAAAATTTCCAGAGCAATCAAGTGATTCAAATACTTTTGCGAAAAGAATTCTCTGTGAGCTACCATGGCATCATCCAACACTTCAGCGAAGAAAGGAACAGAAATGATAATCCAAGGGGAATGGAGAGCACCAGATTTCAAACTCGTGCCCACAATTGCAGCAACCCTAGACCTGAATGGAGCTCAATCTCAGATTCCTCCTAAGGTACTACTTGTTAACGATATTCACAATCATTTCAATTGTGCAATTCAAGAGATGGGAAACCTAGAGCTAGATATTGTGCGTGAGGAATTGTGTGCGAATGGTGTTCTAAAACCAGAGCACAAACATCTGGAAGATAAGGGATTAGTTCACATTACACATTTACCTCGAAACTTTCAGGAGAAATGGGTTAGATACATTCTCAGCCATGTACACGAAGGCCAGATTTGGCTTGAGCAACCCATAGAGATCACTAAGAAGATGATTCACCGAATCACCGGTCTTCCCATGTTAAACAAAGTTAAAACTACCAAAACCCTAGGTCGGCCGAAGCTGGAGAAGAAAACCCTAGCCGAGTGGGACGGTAGAGGCATGAAAGTAAGCAGCATTACTGATGCTGAACTGAAGTTTGGAACACACATCATTGCTCATAAAATATACAGTTCAAGTCAGCAGAATAGTGTTCCCTGCGAAGCCATAGACCTAGCATACAAAGTGGTAAAGAATAATTTATCATTTGACCTTGCAGATTTGTTGTTAAAACAGTTTAACAAGAACATGGAAAGCATTCAAACTTCCAAAAACAATCCATGTAAGTTTGGATCTCTACTGGTCTATTTATTTTTCTATGTTCAGAAATTCTTCCCTTCCAAAAGAAAAGTAGTATGGAGAAAGGATGTGCCAATTCTTTATGAGATAAATAAATATATTTCAGAAATAGGTGAAAATTTTGAGAACATCATGGATAGTTATTTTGAGTCTTTCAAGGAGAAAATGAATGACAGATTCCAGATTCCACAAAAGTTGGTGGAGGATTATAAGGATGATATTTGTTTCATGGTGGACTGTGACAAAGTATACATTCAAGCAGCTAAACCAAGGATTGTACATGTGAAACCTCTTCCTTATGAGGTAAACATTGATGAAACAAAGAATATCATTGAAGCCCTCCTTAATCAGCCTATTGATCCCAAAGCTCCATATTTTGGGACATATGAAGAAGCAAAAGTGAGAATTGAATTAAGTATAAAGCTTCCATAGGTAGTAAATAAAGGAAAAAAGAGGATAGCCAAAATGCAAGCTATCACACCTCTAATGCTAACTGAGGGCAAAGGAGAAGACATTGAAGAAGAAGAGAAAAAGGATGAGAAAATAGAGGAACCAGAACCTGCAAAGAAGAAAGGAAAGGTATTCATCACCAAGGTACCTAAGCCTCCCACTGCCGTATTTACAAGGAGAAGTGCAAAGGGTAAGGCAGACAAAAAGGACAAAGATATAATATTCAAAAAGCCTCCTCTAACCCTTCAAGAGAAGATCAAACTTTTGAGAGAAGGATCTGGAGTAAGTAATATAAAATCTTTAAAATATGAAATAAGATCGGAAAGCGAAGCAAAAGAAGCTTAAAGAGGAGAGAGACAAGGAATATAAAATCATTAAGGATGCTAAGGACATTCTGTCCGAAGCATTAGGTATTAAAGTAGACTCCTCTCAACATGTTTTGTTACAATTAGCAGAAGCGGTAAATAAGTACAATGAGGATTCATCTGGGACAAACAAGTTAGTTGAAAAAGCCAAGAAGAAATTCAACAATAAAGTGCTTGAGCACATTGCTCAGCACATAGCTATTAATCAAGCAGAATTATCTTCAGTTTTGACAAACATTGAATCTTCCTATTCGAATGTTACCTCTCTTTTGGCCAAACTATGCAATGTTGCCGAGTTCACCAAGGATGTCAAGGATAAAATGAATAAAATTGATGAGGATTTGAAGATTAGCATACAGAAGCTGCAACTTGAACCAAGTTCAAACTCTGCTCATCACATGAAAATCTCATTCCTATCAAATATGCAGTCAGAACTACTGAAAGAAGACACAAGGATCTGGTCCACACTGCTAAACATTCAGAACATGATCCTTCCCATCAATAATACAATGTATAAGCACATTGAACATTCCAAAACATTAATTCATGACAATCAGTTCTCAATAGCAGATCACATGATTGCACTCTCTGCAGAAGTCCAAATTACAACCAAAACATGCAAGATTCTGCAAGAAAATTGGGACAGAACTCTGGCACTGATAATGAAGGTACATTCTATTTTTCTATCAAATTTTGGATTCTCCCTGTAAAACACTTGTATATACACCTTTGGCATTATCGTCAAAAAGGGGGAGATATGTATAGAAGAAAAAGTTAGTGCATTGAAAGGGGGAGATAATTTATAAAGCCCTATGACAAAGACAAATTTTGAAAAATCAAAATAAATCTCAGCATGGTTCATGTATATAAGTTTTGGGCAATAAGTGTTTTTGTCACTAATGCCAAAGGGGGAGATTGTTGGCATTAAGCAAGATTGCCACTAGTGACAACACTTATTTGCATCCTGAGTGCAAACCCAGCAGAACAGTGCAAACCGAGCAGGACAGTGCAAACCGAGCAGAACAGTGCAAACCGAGCAGGACAGTGCAAACTGAGTAGGACAGTGCAAACCGAGCAGAACAGTGCAAACCGAGCAGGACAGTGCAAACCGAGCAGAACAGTGCAAACCGAGCAGGACAGTGCAAACCGAGCAGGACAGTGTTAACCGAGTGACATTATGTCTACCGAGTCACAAGTATTTACCAAGTTTGAAACTTACCGAGTGGTTAGTATGAACCGAGCCTTCACTTCTACCGAGTGCATGACGATGCCAAGTAATGCAGTGGACGCCGAGTATCAGAAAGTCACCGAGTTAGTTTGCAGGAACCGTGTAACCATACTTGGGCCGACTTAGTAGCACTTATGTTTATTTGTTAAGCCGACTTTGTAATTGTAATTAATTGTTTTGACTTGTATATAAACAATGTTGTACAAATACCAAGTAGTATGAATGTGGAATAAAAAGAAGAGATAAAAAGGCAGAAACTAGTGAATTACAAAGGGCTACTATACATAAGGAGCAGCAGAGACAAATTCATCACAGAAGGTGATCAGTACATCAGCGAATCTCATTCAGCAATCCAGTTGCAAAGTAAGAGATATACTGTTTCATTTTAACTAGTGAATCAGTACTAAAATCCTCTAACCAAGTAGACTTAACAGTCTTTTGTAAAATCTCTTTACCGAGTACATACTTCTTTTGTAAGTTTGTAAAAATACTTTAACAAGGTGGATTTAGCAATCCTTATTGCTCCTAGCAAGGCAGATCATCAGAAGTGATCAATGTAAGCCTTAACCGGCCAACTTTATACTACAGTATTAAAGCTTTGTGGGTTTCATCCCCACCCCAGTTTTACTTTCTTTTGGAAGGTTTCTGGGTAACCAAATCTATGTGTCATTGTTGTGAATGCTTTTATGTTTCATGCTTTCTATATGCAAAAGGATAAAGTGAACTATATGTTAATACATCTGATATTGAAAAAATTTGAAGTTACTGATTCACCCCTCCCCTCTCAGTAACTTGGTTAATTCTTGAATATTTCCAACACTGCATACATTCAGTTTACATCTTATGATCTATAATTACTTAACAGTGACTTCCTTTGAAGTCATGACATTTAGTCGCTACTTAGTTTATGATTTTGTGCCCATAATATAGGATTTATATTTATGTTTGGTGTTTATTATTATTTAATATATTACTATATTATTATAATATTATTATATTCATATAATATCATATTATATTGTATCGATTATATTCTTCTATTATTATATATAATTATTTTAATAATAAATTATATTGTACTTTATTATACTTTATTTATTTATTTTTATTATTTATTTATTAAATCTTCTTTAAGAATGGAACATCACAAGCCCTATTGTGACAAAGTCTTCATCCTTTTCTCTATGTTTTTAGATAGTGAGCTAATTTTTTTTTCTTGAAAACTAAATTTCTTCTCCTCCTTGTACTGTTTGGTATTCTCTCCATAACTATTGTTCACTGTTACAAAACATTTAATATGGTTCATATTTAACTAACCATATGCACCTCGGATTTGTCATTCATAGCTAAATGTCTTTACATGTGTTCTCCTCTTTCATTGATCATTGAATTTCATTACTTTGCATGTTCAATTAGATCAATCTTGACATGATCTAATACACTATATAAATAGAAATACTAGTGTACAATTGATATGGATTTGCAATTGCTTTCACCATATCAAATAGAATCTAAATCTTTGTTTATCATTAATGAAAAATTTATCCAAAATGAGACCAAATGACATACTCACTTGTCCATTAGGAAGAATACTTATTATATATTTTAATTGTTTGATGCACTCTAATAAACTCTCTTCTATGAGCTAGTCAATTCCATAGATCTAATAAAACATGCTAGAATCTCTATTAATGTCCTTCATGTCTTTTAAACTTATATGTTTGCAATGATATGCAAGAGAAAATATAGATGACATAAGAACAATAAAAACAACATCAAAAGAATTAGTATCATTCCTTAAGATAGTGGCTCCATTAATGTCTCAACATGTCTATTTCTTTTGGGTTAAGGACCATCTTTTGATTTCTTTGTCAAGACCATTCTTCTTCTCTACTAAACTTTCACTTTCCTATCATGACTTCTTTAAACATCAACTACGACAACTTATTTTTATATTCTTCTCAACCAAAAACAAATTAGAACACCAACTTTGTTGCACAAACATCCACTATAAAAAATATCTCATGTACTTCCTACAACTAAATGCAATACACTCACCCTCAACACATGTAATTTTGAAACATTTTTCACTTTAATCATCATAACAAGATAAATGTTAACAATATCAACAAGAAAAAACATTGAAAAACTAAACTTTTTCTATACAATATGCTCTTTATGTTATATGTAGTCCTCAAACATCAATATGATGTAAATAGCACATGTATTCCTTCTTATTTATTCATGATTTTTATGGGACAAATTTATTACATTCTTGATACAACATATATTTTCCACTCTACAACTATTCTTTTATCTACAAGACACCAACTTGACCTACACAACACATTCTATACTTCATTTGGAGTAAAAGATATTATAATTTTTAACTTCCCCTTAAACTCCGCTTCACTTTAAAAATAGGAAGATGTCACATGTGCATGTAGTGCATAGTGAGTTATCATGGATTCATCCTCTTTACTCCTCTTCTCATCTTGGATGCATTTTCTTCTCCAAACAACTATAGGTCTTTGTTTCCTCTTGGTTTCCTTTGTCTTGTATTCATTACTAGTTTTTACAAAATCACATGTGCAATGTTGAACTATGTGTCCATAGTTCTTGCACTTATAACATACAACATTATGATTTCTTCTTCTCCATTTATAAATTTTTTCACTTTGTATCTTTTACTCTCTTACCTTGTGACCAAAGTGAATGCATGAATAACAATATCCATAGAATGCATGTGTTTTCCTTGACTAGAAAGTTCTTTTGAGTGCATTGTTAGTATTTAGAGATGTGTTTGATGTTTGTGTATATTGATCCTTGTAGTTATCTATGATTTTGATAGAATTTTCTTTTGATTTGCTACATTCTCCTAAATCAATAAGACTTTTTAGAATTCCTTCTTATTCATAACCTAAACCTACCTTATTGATAGTTAGTCTTTGGCTATCAGTAATATTACATAGAATTTCAAAGCTCTTCCCAAACTTGAAACTAGGGTTCAATTTGTCAGTAGTTTCCTTTAAATTATTTTCCAAAGAGGTAATCTAAACCTCTAGATTTTCATACTTCTCTTCCTTAACTTTTAATTGGGTTGTCACTTCTTCTTCAACTCATGTTCTTTCCTCAACCTAAGATTGCAAAAGTTCAATTATTTTTTAAGTTTTATCAAGGCTTTGCACTAACACATTATTAGCTTCAACAATCTTTTGAAGGTGTGGTTCTAATTTTTTTATTTCTTTCCCTAATATTTTCAATCTCATCTAATTATTTTGACTCTTCTTCTTTATTCACAATATGACTTTCATCTATTGTCTTCAAAAGTATTCTATTTATCTCTTCAACATATGTACTAGATGTTTTCTTAGCAACATTCTTCTTGATGCTTTTCATTTTTTTTTGTTCTTCTTTCCCATAGTATTCTTTTGAACTACCTTCAAGTGGTTAGACTTTTTCTAAGGAACGGGCTCTCATACCAATTGTTGGAATACCCTAGATCACTGAGAGGGGGCTGAATCAATGGTTTATAAAATTCAATTTACTTAACAAATAGTTTCTTAAAACCAGTGATACAAAACATATATTAGAGGATGAACTTAAGAATAGAAGCATTAAGACATATAACAATTCAAATAATATTTGAATCACATATGCACATCACATAACACCAGTATTTGAGTGGAAAACCCTTAAAGGGTGAAAAAACACTGTGAAAGATAATTTTACGAAGCCTCATAGTTTAAATATATCCCTCACTAGCTACATTCATAGAACCAACCCCTTAATCACAATACAATATTAATTCAGAGGGTTACTCTATTTCTATACAATTCATTCACCACAAACTTAACACCCTACAACCTTAATCAAATATGCAATCATAACTCTACCACCAACTTATGTAATCTATTACAAAAACCTGTCTATGAATATGGAAAAATTCCAAACACACCTTTCTATACATTTAGCATTAAAACCCTCACAATATAGAGTGCTATGTAAATTGGTTGAAGAAACTTGTAAGCACTATTATGCCTGATAACTTAAAACAATTACCTTGTACAATGGTGTAATCTTTATATTTTCCACACACAAATACTTTTCAATATTTTCTAGCATTGTTTTGATTTCTTCTTTACATACAAATCATATCTTTAGAATCTTGAAGTATGATCTGTTACCCCACTCTTTTTAGCAGCAAACATATTTCCAAACTCTATGCAATGATATCTCTTTATACATTTGTTATCATAACACTTATCCAATTCGCACATTTTAGTATTATATGTCTTATCCTCTACATCACACAATTTTCTTGTTTAATCTCTTGTCAATACATTTGTACAAATACTCTCAGCATCAACTAATCCTTAAGATGAGATTTGATATAAAAAGACTTTTTCTCTTCCCAAAATGATTTCCAATCAACACTATAACCACCACATACTTCCTTTGAACAAGGATGTATCTTTAATCACTAATGATAAAAAAAAATTGTCTTCAACATCGCATTTGAACACATCATTTTTTTTAATGGGTCAACATATTCCCTCGAATCCATAAAAACATTTCAGCTTCCCTTCTTAACATCCCAATCATTTCTATTTAGAAACTGATCATCATGATTGTGCTTATGAAAGATTGAATATTTGACTTTAGATATGACCTTAGAGATCAAATTAATAATTAAATAATTGATACTATGTTGATTAATTAATCTTTTAAAGTTCTCGTCATTGTAACTGATGTTTTGTTCTTGTCAATGTTATTTTCTTCCTTTCATTTTTGTTCTTTTATGTTCCTTTCGTCGTTGTTATCTTTTGTGTTGTCACCATGTAGACAAAATTAACTATTTGTATTACATATTCTTAGTTACAAACTTTGGTTGTCTTATTTGCATTAGAACTTCATGATAACATATTTCTAACATAAGAAATGCATCTTATCATTCAACAAATTCATACATACAATTGATACATTCTTTCACTCTCCCAACTATCAATCTTCAACTCAACTTATCTCAAATGCTAATCCCCAACTTTCCAATGTTGCTAATACTCAACATGTTCATCAACCTAACTTACAATTTAGATGAACATCATGTCATTCCTTCAAGTCGGCATCAATTCTTTGTCAAACAAAATCGTTGTTAATATCATTCTAGTAAACATCAATATGCCTTTACAACAAAAAGGTTCCTCTTGAAGCACTTTGTCTAGAAAAAATCAATTGACATCAATGACAAACCAATGCCAACAAACTCCCCATTTGGCATTGATGTCAACACCACATGTCAATGCCACACTCTTATTAACTCAATTCAATACAAATATGCATCAACAAATTAGTTGACATCAATGAAAAACCAATGCCAACAACACTTTCTATAGGAGAAATTTAAATTGAGTGTGAAACTAATTCTCTAAGAGATCCACCTAATAATAAGATTTTCTAGATTTTTCCTTCTACTTGCTCAATTCTCTTATTGAGTTTTGCAGCAAATTTTCTTGGCCTCAAGATATGGATAGTTTAGTGTTTTTTTTTTTGAAAGACAAAGACATTTCCAATGTGTATAGATGTTTTCCTCCACCATTCATGCTTTAACTCTTCATATATATTTTTATTCCCTATTGATATTTTATTTCCACATAATTTTTAGCTCCATATTGAATTATTTAGAGCTTATTTTTTAAGTCGTGTGTCAACTTTTCTAATCAATTATCCTATGTAATCAAATTTCCCACAATGGGTAAGATAAAATTAAAGAATTATTTAGTCCAACTATCTCTTAATCCATAATTTTTCTTCAATATTGTTTCTTTGCATTCTATTACTATATGTTTCCTAAAGTTTGTATTTTACATGGTTATAAGTAGCTTATATGGTTCCAGATGTTACTAATAAAAAATAATAATGTATAAAGAAACACATGCAATATAACCTAAACGTAACAAATAAATTTACTAATCTTCAAATAATGCCAACATTATGTGATATGGGCTTGATGGTAGAAGCATGTCTCTTCCATTAAGTATAAGGTCTAACTTTTGTGATTTTAAGTAAGTTATTATGTTATCGCTAAATTTTAGGGTTGCGCATGCTGTTACATTTTTAATTATTAGTTGTATCTTTCAAATTATATATAAGGAGATAAACCCCTTTGTAAAACCCACTCCAATTTTTTATAACTTCATATTGTGTCACTATGTGTTCATTGATTATTTCTTAATATGGTATCATGGAAGGATGGCCTTGTGTCCTTTCTAAGTTGACTTATTTATAGGGCCATTATAGTTGTTGCAAAATTCTAAGAAAGTGTCACATTACTACTGAAGGATCTTTATTACATTTAATTTGTCACACCAAATATGAAATCCATCACACTCATGTTTGATTTGCAAAGAGTCACAGTTTATACAAAAAAATGGCTATTTTTGTGGGCACACAAAAAAAAATCCATTTTTTTATAGAAGCACCCATTACTAGGGTTAAGGAAATTCATGGGTAATAATTTTCATCTTTTACAATGTCACAACTAGGCCAAACATAGAAACGGTTAGACATATTGAGTTGTTGGCATTGTTGTCATTGATGTCAAAACCTCATACTAACATCATGGCGATATTAGTTAATTGTTGGAAGTTTTGGCTATGTACTCGTTGGTTGTCGATAATGCATTAGAGGTTTCGGTTATTCATAGGATAGGTTCAATATGGATATTTTTGGTGTTCCATGGTAGGTGTACTTGGTTCTACTCATGGTCTACATCTTTCGATACACTTGTATGCTTTTGATAATTAGTGTTCTATGAAGTTGTCTGTCAGTTTTTGGTGATTACTATGCTTTCACTGTTTCTTCAGGTGTTTCTAATATCTGGATAATGATATTGTTCATCATATATTTTTGGTCATCAAGACATGGTTTTGGTTATGGTGTTCTGACAGTTTCGATAAATGTAATGTGAATTGTAAACATCTTAAGTGTGACCTGTATTTGGTCCTAGTGTAGCATGTTGTAAATCTTTCTTAAGTGTGTCCTAGATTTAGGATCAATGATAATGCATTAAATGTAATTGTAATATTTATTATTTGAGACTGACACATTCTTTTGGCATGGCCGACATGTGTATGGTCAGATATCTATATAAATAAAGAAAACATTTTGTATATAGGGTGTGTGATCACGTGTAAATGAGTAAAGGTGAATGTGGAAGAAGATAAGGGATCTATAAAAGGAGTCTATAAGAAAGTTCTTGATGGTGATGTATGCAAGTTGAAGCTAAGTGTGGAAGACTATTAAGAAATCAGGAAGGGTGTTTGCGTATAGATTTGTAGTGGATCAGATAGTGGTATACAAAGAGAAGATCAACAATTGGATCTATTGTTGCATGTGGTAACTTAGCTTAATTGTTGAGCTATTTCATGCATATTTATATGCAATGCTATCAATTCATATTTTATCTATAAACCATATATTTTTGTAAAAGGGTAGTTAGCTTGACTGGAAGTGAACCAACCATAGTGAGCAACCCGCAATGAGAAAACCAGTAGTGAGCCTTTGTAAAAATTGATAAGGCATATTAATGTCATACTATAGAATGTCTTAGGATAGTATTTGGTATACCTTTTTGCTGCATTTTGATACATTTAACAAAGAACTCTTATGATTTTCTACTACTATTTGGCATGCTGCCAACAAACATTTAATATGGTTTAAACATACTTAATATACTATGCTCAAATAAAATGTTATATTTCTTGATATGAAAGTTAATGTTGTGTTTTGAATAAGGGTAGATGTTTGAATGTGATTGATTATATGTATTCTGGTAATTACTGTCATAAATATCTTATCCTAACCCTTCAAGGCATAGTACATTGGAATAGCGAATGTTGTTTTGACCAGGTCTGGAGCATTCAACCATAAAGAGTTCCACCCAATCTTCCTGCAGCCTTCAACGGAAGAACATTCAATGTAGCACATGTTGAAGGAGCAAGGTGGCAGTCTCTGTGATGAGTTAGGTGGCGTGCTAATTTCTCCAAGAAGATCTAGGCATGGATGGAAGTTGGATTCACTATCACGGCAATTCTCTCCTCTGCTTCGAGATCAATCTATTTAGTCTTTAAAGCTTCCCTTTTTTCTAGTTGTTAATATTGTAATAAATATCTACCTTTTTCTACGGTGCGGTTAGAAGTTAGAAGCTTTTCCTTTAAATAAAGCCCTACTCCTATGCGAGCACAACAACAAACATAGAAGGGCATTGTTGAATATATAGAAATAGTTTTCAACTAGTTTCAGAGTGTTATGAGAATTTTGTACTTTGATATTCGATCAATAAAATGAAGTGTTGATATTCAGTTGAGTACAGTTGTGATTTAGGATACTCATCCAAGGGGGCCCACTTGGTGAGAAATCCATAGTAAAATAGAATCATAGTAGTTAGAAGCATTACTGCATTTCTATTGATTAAGTACTCAACACTGAACTACTCCTGTAGTGAAAGCTACAGATCAGCCAATGCCTCCTACAGCCAAAGTCATAGAACAACAGAAGTGTTATGGCATAGTTTGTAAGAATTTGCATATCTTGTTAATAGTTGTATTCTTGTAGCTTTTATTCCAGCACTTACTTTCCCGCAAACTTTAGCTTAAGCATTACTTTAGTATTCATTTCCTGCAATTGTAGCATAGGTTTCCTTTAGCATTTACTTCTTGCAACAACGATAATGCATGGCTAAATGATACTTGGCAAATATACTTTGTTGGCCCATTTCAAGTGATACGTCCCTGGTTTGACTTACTAAATGAATTTCCATAAGGAGGATAAGCTACTCATTTGGATGTCCAATCCCTGAGTTCAGAATTACACCTAGTTTATGAGCCTTGATAGGAAGTGACCATTGTTGGCGTCGTTGTCAGGGATGGTGTTGAACCAAGTCTTCACTAAGCCATTCTTAGATTTTGTTTCATTTCCAATTTGTTAGATTACATTACTTTTAGGAGAAATTTTGTAAACCACCTCACTCCCTACTATCTGTATGCATAATCGAAGAAGAGACGCTAAAGGATGGTACTTGCCAAATCAATTCAATCACCCATTGGAGGAAGAAAGTTCATTTGTTGATGCCACTATTGACCTCCCTACAACCACATCATCCTCCTCATCCTCTGAAGAAGTGTAGATTGATTCTCTGGAAGACCAACCTGAAATCAACGAATTTGCAGACATCTTTGCTCACTTGAGAGCTCATTTTCTTGAAAACCAAGTCAGCCAAGAAAACTCATTATAGCTAGTCGTATACCAACCTCCTTATCAGCCACCTCCGCGACCTATAAATCCTACCAAGATGGCTAATCCCCCTTCTTTTCCATTCCTCATTTCTGACCAGCGAGACACCAACAACCTTAAGAACATACCATCTTCTGTCTTGCCAAAATTCTATGGTTTAGTAACAGAAGACCCAAATACTTTTGTTTTTGAGTTTGATATCCTGTGCAGAAGTTATGACTATACCACTGATGCTCACAAGCTCAAACTATTTCCTGCGACTCTTAAGGAGTCTGCTTTGCGTTGGTTTATGGGCATGGGATAGGATTTTGTCCAGGATTGGGCAGGAATGCAAGAAGCATTCCTGACTAAGTATAAGGAATAGTGTCGGGGCACTGATATGAAAGGAGAAGACCTTTTTAAAATGACTCAAAAAGAGGATGAGTCACTTGAAGACTACATTTTGTGATTCATGTATAGTCTACAAAGGAACACAGAGCATGAGCTTAATGAAGAATCTCAGAAGCTGCTATTTCTCAGAGGAATACAAGATGGATGCACTGAAGCTTTAGATTTGATGGCAGGAGGAGATATAATTCAATCTATTTGGGACAACATAAAGAAAATATGCCTCAAGTATTCACGTGTTGCTGGGAAAAGAGGAAGAGGTTACAAACCAAGAATAGGAAGGACAAATGGTTTAGGTGCTTCCAGATTAGAGATAACTCATCTCTTATCTGACTTTAAGAAATATATTATCAACAATATGGCCACATAGCTGGATACTCTACAGGCCAAGAAGAAGCATGAGGAAGCAGAGGCTATGTTAGTAGAATTCTACCCACACTGTCGACAAAAGAAGAGAGAGTGCCAATGTAAATTGATCACAAATATGGAGACCACCCAGATACCAACCGACTACAAGCCAGTTGAACCAACTGATGAGCAGCTATTCTTTGTTGCTCAAAGGTGACCATGGGTACAACAACAAGGTATGCCTCAGGACCCACTTACATTTAGTAGTCCATTTTATACCAATCAATGGAAACCTTCCATGAATTATCAAAATCCACCCTGGAACAACTATCAGAATCAATGGAAAAATTACCCTAGTCCGCAAAGGCAAAATCCTCAAGGGAGTTGGCAACAACCCCAAGGGGCCTGGCAACCACCGCAGGGTAATTGGCAGTAGAATCCTCAATGGAGAGGAAACCAACAATGGCCACTTCAATCCTAGGGATACATGAATCTGCCTCTTTAGGCACCACAACATCAAGTACTCTTACCACCACTAGTTGCTAATAACCAACCTCCAAAACCAACCCAATTTCCTACACAGTCATAGCCAAACCCGAATAATAGGCCTCCTGCACCTCAGAAAAATGTGTATAATACTGATCAAATGCAGTATCCCATGCAATACCCTACCTATGCAATCACTCTTGATGATATACACCTATGGTCAAGGACTACTCTTCCTACTCCTGAATAGCCAACAATAACTGAAGTACCCCAAGAGGAGCTTGTCCTAATAGAAAATACAATCCCTCTTCCTGCAATGCAGCCTATTGTTAATCAAAGCCCCCCTACTGGGCCACCTTTTCCACAAAGGTTACAACCTACCAATCCTAAGCCTACTTCGACAACTGAATTTTACATCCTTGACCAATTAAAGCATGTTAATGTCCAAATACCTTTATTCCAAGCCATCAAAGATGTTCCCACTTACAGCAAAGCCATAAAAGAAGCTTGCTTTAAAAATCCCAGTTAGAAAAGAAAAGATCCTCAAACAGTGCATGTGTTAGGAAAGCTCGCTGACATAATGTTAGGAAAGCTTACCATCTCAAAATATTCTGACCCAGCCAGTCCTGTTGTAGAAGTCATTATTAATGGGACTACCATTAACAATGTATTGGTAGATCTTGGAGCAGCTATAAATGTTATGACCAAAGATATAATGCAACAACTTGGTATATATAACCTTCGAACCACTCCAACTATTATGTAGCTCGCAGATAGTTCAATTGTAAAGCCTGATGGAATGATTGAGGATATAATTGTTGACCTTGCAACCTAGTCATACCCAGTCGATTTCATGATCCTATCACCAAAGGCCATGTTAGGAGGATATCCAATTATACTAGGTAGGCCATGGCTAGCAACTGATGATGCTCATATTGGTTGTCACTTAGGGGATATGACCATTTCTGATGGCCACCATACTCAGACTCTTTTCCTATATCCCCCTACTCAAACCCAAATGGAATTAGCCTCACCAATCTGGCCTGACATAGGAGAAGAAGCTGAGGTTATAAATTCAGTTTCAAAACTAATGATGATACAAAGGGACCCCTTCCTACAGCTTCGGGATGAAGACAAGGTCATCACCAATATCCTGCAAAATCAGTATGGATCCAGTTCAGATTCTCTGGGTTGTTCTTCCAAAGACTGCTCTCTGCAAGGTTTAAACCCAGATGGCCAATGGTCATCTCCTGCAGCTAAAGAACACTATCACCAACTGTTTCCCCATGAGATACAGGTACCCTCATTTACTAATGTATCTATGATAGAGCTAACTAAGAAAATAGAGGTTTCCCTTGAACGTTACCTGAACATCAATGGAAATTTAACTACACAGTAGCAAACATCTTTAACTAAGACACTGAAGGCCCATACCAGAGCATTTTCTTGGGAGTATTCTAATATGAAAGGTTTGGATCCAAAACTATGTACCCATCAAATCTATCTCAAAGAAGATAAACCTCCAGTAAGGTAGTTCCAAAGGCGAGTGAATCCAGCCCTGAGAGAAATCGTTAAAACATAATTGCAAAAACTTCTCAATGTTGGATTCATTTATCCAATATCTGACAGTCAATGGGTTTCTCCATTAGTTATAGTGCCCAAAAAAGGAGGTAAATGGCAGGTGTGTGTCAACTATAGGGAGCTCAATAATACAACCAAGAAGGATCATTTTCCTCTTCCATTCATTGACCAGGTCCTAGATTCTCTAGCAGGCAAAAAGTACTTTTCTTTCCTAGATGGATATAGTGGGTATAATCAAATCCGAATCTTTCTAGAAGATCAGGAGAAAAAAACCTTCACTTGCCCTTGGGGAACTTTTTCCTATTCTGTTCTTCCATTTGGTCTTTGTAATTCTCCAGCAACCTTTAAGAGAGCAGTCATCAGCATATTTGCTGATATCTCTCATGACTGTATGGAGATCTATATGGATGATTTCACCACCTATGGTGAAACCTATGAAGAAGCTTTAAGCAATCTTGACAAGGTTCTGAAAAGATGTGAAGAGCATAATCTTTCTCTTAATAGTGAAAAATGCTTCATGATGATGCAAGAAGGGATAGTGCTTGGCCACTCTATATTTGCCACAGGAATACAAGTGGATCCGGCCAAGATTGAGATCATTCAAAACCTTCCCACACCAACCAAGCAAAAAGATGTCCAAAGCTTTCTTGGACATGCAGGCTACTACCAAAGGTTTATAAAGGATTTTAGTAAAATAGCTAGTCCTCTTCACACTCTACTCACTAAAGATTTTGAATGCCATTGGACCCCAGACTGTGACACCGCCTTCCTGCAACTTAAGACAGTCCTTACCACAACCCCAGTCTTGCACGGACCCAACTGGAAACTTTCATTCCATATACACATTGATGCCTCAGATCATGCCATCGGAGCTGTGTTGGGCCAAAAGGAGGATTCCATTGAACATGCTATATACTTCATCAACAAGAATCTTCAAGGCACTGAATTGAATTAGATAGTCATTGAAAAGGAGCTCTTGGCAGTCATATTTGCACTCAATAAATTCTGCCACTACATAATAGGGTATTAGATTTTTTTGCATACGGATCATGCAGCCATTAAGTATCTCGCTAATAAACCTGCTATCATAGGTCGCTTGGCTAGATGGCTTCTCTTATTGCAGGAGTTTGATATCACCATAGTGGACAAGCCAAGAAAATCCAACGTAGTTGCAGATTTCCTTTCACGACTATAGAACACAGATGAACCTCAACCTGTTGATGATAGCTTCCCTAATGATCATCTGTTCTCTATGTTAGCTAAAACACCCTAGTATGTAGATATTGCCAATTACTTGGTCTCTCAAAAGGTACCTCCCTATTTCTCACCAAAAGAAAAGAGGCTTCTAATAGAAAAGACTTTCAATTTTTCATGGATTGTTGATTGTCTATTCTATAATGGACCTGACCAAATATTGAGATGATGTGTCCGGGAGGATGAAACTTATGACATCCTTCATGCATGTCATAATGAGCCTTGTTGAGGACATTTTGTAGCTAAGCAAATAGCAATTAAGGTACTCAATACAGGATATTATTGGCCAACACTCCATAGAGATGCAGTCAATTATACAAGGAAATGTGACCAATGTCAAAGGATGGGACACCCAAAAAAATCTGATGAGATGCCCCTCTTTCCATAGGTGGTAGCCACTCCATTTGACAAATGGGGATTAGATTTTGTAGGCCCTATTGCTCCATCTTCCAATGACAATTCTTACATCCTTGTGTGTACTGACTATGTGACTAAATGGGTTGAAGTCTGAGCCATGAAACATGCTCGAGATAACAAAGTGGCTGAGTTCCTGTATGAAGAGATCTTCACATGCTATGGTGTTCCAAGGGAGCTCGTTACCAATCAGGGTGCTCAATTCACTTCCACACTGATTACAGCACTCATGAATGAGTATAAAATTTGCCACAAGACATCTAGTCCATATCATCCACAGGCGAATGGGCAAGTTGAAGTTACCAACCAGGAACTAGAGGCTATCTTGACCAAGATGGTGCAACTACATAAGAAAGATTGGAGCACAAGGTTGCAGGAAGTTGTGTGGGCCTATAGGACAACATGGAAAACAACAACTGGTTTCACCCCATTTGAGTTGGTTTATGGGAAACATGTTGTCATGCCCATAGAGTTTGAGCATAAAACATTACGAACAACATTACATTTAAACATTGATCTTCCAGCCGTCCAATGCGATAGGATCCTGCAGCTCAATCAGCTAGATGAAATGAGGAAAGCCGCTTTACAGCACACTAAGATGATCCAACTACAATGCAAATGGTGGCATGATTCCCACATTCTCAACAAATGATTCTCTCCTAGTGACTGGGCTCTCTTGTATGACTCTCTCTATCAAGACAACCAATTAAGTTTCACGTTGTTGGTTAATGGGGACAGACTCCGTCTGTATCACAAACCACAAACAAAATTTGAGTTCCTACAATAGTTTGAGATTTCTCCTGTCGATACTGCACTTCCTGCAGCAAATCATGATCATTCGACCATTGGCCCCACCACACATTTTGAACCTCCTCCAGCGAAAGATATTCAAAAGGTAGATGGACCTCCTCTTGAGAGCAATTCTCGTACCGCCACACAAGCTATCAAATCATCACTTTAAATCTGCATCCATGCAGTCATAATAAATTTTTCATTCCTTGCGAAAATATTCTTTTCCATAATAAAAGATCCATCTCATTACCTTTCTCATTTCTTCACATTCATCTGTCATATCATGTCTTTTCCACCCCATACTTCTCATTGTATGATACATGTTAGCTGATATTTTTGGATTTTGGTATTTATGATACATTCAAATCAGGTACACGTGATTATCTATTCTTTCAAATACTCTGTACTTATTTAGCCATCATTATCTTTTATGTTTAATTTAATCTAGCATTTATATCCAAGCATGGTTGTACTTTTAAACCATGCTAGTGAGGACACTTGCATCATTTTTGTAGGGGGCAGCACATTGGCATGTGATTAAAATTTTTGCCCACAATTTTGAATTAATTGTCATTAATAGCCCATAAGTTGTAAGCCTGATCATTAATCCACCAACCTTGGATTTTGGTCTCTTTTATAAAACCCTGGAAACTAAAGCTCACTTCAATATTCATAGTTTCTGTCTTTCATTTTTCACCCTTACTGCAAATAGAAAACATTTCCAGATTAAGTCTTGAGTAAGGATTTCTGGGAGCTGGGAATTGTGAATAGATTGAAGTTAAGAATAGAGGGTTGTAGAGATTTTTAACAAACATGGGTGGACAACCTATCCGGTCGGAGCCAGCAAATCACACGTCACTATTCCAGAATCAAGTTAGTGTTCATGAGTTTAATCATGTGGGATGGCTCAGTTACTTCATCAGGTTAAATGGTTATGACGAGGCTGTGATAGTCAAATTCCTGCGAACATTCAGCAATGGCATTGCCTATGTAAAGGGGTTGAGAATTGAAGCTTCTAAAGCACAAATAGCAGAAGTCTCTGGACTTCCTACTACCAGAGAGAATTTTTTGTATGGTCAGGACGCTCGAGTGGCCAGAGCCGAGTTCTCCCTGCCAACAGACAATGCACTTGAAAGTAGTAAACAAGGTACCAAAAGGCTTTCTCTTCGAGGAGATTTTCTGCAATTTGATGTTCATATTATTAGATATATCACTTGTGAGGGAAGGATTTCATTTCTGCATACCGTACATTTTAAATTGTTGAGTCATTTACGGCATGGGCATTTAGTCAATCTACCCAATGTGTTATATTCCCTACTAAATTTGAGTTCTGAGGAAGTAAGGAAGGGCATGCAGAATGCTGTTACCCATCATGGGTTGATCAAATTACTAGTAGAAAAGGCCCTCCACGACAATTCTCACATGAGTTGGGATGAATTTCTCACTGCTCCTCATGTTCAACTTAATAGGGCACATCCAGCACCTGTAGGACCACATCCCGAGCCTCATGAAGCATAAGAAAATCTTACTGCTGAGGATAGTCCCAAAAGAGTTCAAGAAAACCTCCTTCACATCAAGAAGATATAGCAGAAGATACTCCAAACCCCAATTTTGGGGAAGAAAACATTGGGGGTTCTGAAGAAATCCATAGTACATAGGGAGCTGGGAAAGATGAAAAGGGGAAAGAGAAAATGCTTGGCTATGAGGTAGGTGGTAGCACTATTCATCCTACAGCTACATTTGCCTCAATGAAATCTACCCCACAGAAGCATTTCGCAACATCAGAAGAGCCCCCAGTACGGCGTAGTGTCTGATTAAATTCAAAGAAAAAGAAAGATAACTCATCTAAAATGGCTGGTTCAAATAAGGAAGTTCTGAGTGAGGAACCCATGAATTTGAACCCTCAACAAGAAAATCCAGCCATGGAAGAAGATGTTATGATGAAGGACCCTGAAGCTGCAGTACCACAGGAAAAAGGGAAAAAGGACATTTCTGAAGTTTCCTCTACTCATCCAGGTAAAGCACAAATAGGTGATATCACTAAGCCATTTGACCTTATTTTTCAACCCAACAATTCAACCAGCAAATAAAAATGTTTAGGTTGGTCAGATTATAGAAGAAAAACTTTTATTTTTTTTAATACATGCCCGTGTTGGTCAAAATTTTGACTAACACCGTGTTGGTCAAAATTGTGACCAACACAGGCATAACTTAAAGTAAAAAAAAAGGTTTCAAACCTCATTTCATTATTAGATAATTGTAGCGCGCATGAAGGAGGTAGAAGCTAGAACAGGTTTAAGACTTGAACCATAGGTATGTCATGAATTTCAGTCTTATTTCCATTTACACAATCCATTGAAATAACAAATACTTCAACTATCATACCAATCTAAATCATGTAACTACACTACCAGATTTATGTCGCTTAATTTGTTTTGTTTTAAGTATCATTGCAGAATAAGTGATTCTCTGTCAGACCAGGATACATAACTCATTATCCTCAGCTTTGATATGAAATCCCAACCCTAGCTTGTAACTTCACCGTGGAATTCCAATGCCGCTGGATGAGAGACAAGTTACTCAGAGTCATGTGGACTATTAAATGTGCTTCAAGGTTGATGCCCTAACTAGGTACATTACCTATAATAGTTGACAGGAGTAACGAAGCTTGCAACAGTGATTTGAAATTGGAAGAGTTTGAAATTTTTTGGTTTTGAGGTCTATGATAGTTAACGAAGATAGTAACACAAATCCCAAGCACCCACCTTTGAACTAGACCAGTCGACCCTAACCTAGCCTGATCAACTAGGTTAAAGTGTCTCTGAGACCAGTTGAAGGTGTCAGATAAAGATTGGTTGTTAGTACTTTGTGGAATCCAAATGAAATAGGGGAAACCAATAAATCTGTCCCAAGATTTAAGACCAAAATTTTTCAACAGACCTGCAGAAAAAAAATACTATTGTGAACTGACCAAGAGTCTATAGAATTCAGAGTATTAACATGTTTGAGAATTTGGAGTAACTTGTAAAGTTAGTAAGTCTGGAACTAAAGAACATAAGCAAACTTGTAGTCTATCTCGAAGTAAGGAGTTGGTTAAATAACAGTGTGATGTTAGTATTGGTGTTAGAAAGTAATAGAGTTACTTGAAAGACATTTACAAATTCCTTGGAAGGCAATTGTTAGATAGGATAGTAGTTGATATTATTGTTCACTGTTTGAGGTGACTTTGCCTATGGTGTAGTAGATGTTGGAAACTGAATTGAAACAATTGTTGTATTGTCATTGATGTCAAACCTTAATTGGTAAGATTGTTGCTACTTAGGAAAGTACTATATCTATTTGAGTGTTGCTAAGAGGGCTAAGCAAGGTTGGTAACAACAACACCTAAGGAAAGGTTGAGTTATCTTGATAATACAAAGTGTACTTGACTATGTTGCACTATGATGAGATAATGTATTGTTTATCTTAGTAAGTCTGAAGACTAAACTGGTAGGCTTAACTGAGCAAAGAATGAAAAATCATGTTTAAGCCGAGTGATGTTAGTGTCGACTGAGTTAGTATATGTCGAGCAAATTATAGTGTCGACCGAGCACCAGTAAATTGTCGAGAAAGACAATGCAAGCCAAGGATACAGTTTTAGTATTGACCGAGCGTTCTACATGAAGACCGAGTGAACAATCATAGTATTGACTGAGCATCAGCAATTTTATATTTGAAGAGAATTTAATTTTGGAGCCGACATTGTTGAATTCTTGGATTATGTAAAATGTGTTGACTTTATTTATTGATTGTTTGGAAGAATTAAATACTTTGTAAAATATTTTATTGTAAATCTTTGAGAGATTTGAGATGATTCTAGAAAAGGAGCCAAAGAACATAAAGCGGGTAGATTCAATGAATCTGACCTAACCCTAAGATCTACGAATGAGATTGAGCGGCAAAAGATGAGTTAACCTAATTGAGGAAAATATAAGGGAACCTAAACATTGTGATATGTATGTACATGGTGAATAGAGAATGTTGGAAGAGAAAAGTTTTATTGAGTGATTAAGCAGAAAAGGCTGAAGGAGAATGGTGGTGATTGCTTGAAGAAAAGTTCTGAGCAGATCAGAGATGGAAATGGCAAAGTTCCAAAGTCAGTAAACCAGCATTAGTGTACGAAATCGAATCTGATATTTGCAAAGTGAGTTGTATATTTTTCAGATAATATTGCTACTACTTTCTAACCATTGTAATAGTTAAAATCCTTTTAACAGAGGTTGACCTAACAGTCATATGTTAAATCCTTTGAACAAGGTTGCATTCTAATGGAGTGTATGTAAGTCCTATGACTAGGCTCACTTTTAACAGGGTGATTGAAATCCTTTAACCGGGTCACATTTGACAGTGTGTATTGTAACCTTTGACAGGGTTGGCTTTTTACCAAGCTCACTTCAGAAGAGTGAAAATAATAGTAGCATGTTACAAAGTGGTTTTTCCCAAATTGGGTTTCCACTATAAAACCTGGTGTTTATACTTGTGTGGATGTTTAGATTTGAACATTGCTATGTTTTACAAGTTAAGTTACAGCTGGGTAGTGAACTGCATTGTTAGATGTTTCTATTATTGAATCAGTGATGACCGAGTTTGTTTTGGTTTTGGATCTGATTTAAAGATAAGTTTATGAGATTGTTTTATACATTAGGACCTAAGAACAACTTCACCCCCCCTCTCTATTGTTCTAAATCATATTAACAGTAGATTGGGTCCATTAAGCCTTAGTATCCTTGTATCTTCACTTGTATCCTTGTGGATTTGGATACTTCAAGAGATCTTCTAGCTATTATCACATTCAAGGTTGCTAAACAATAGTTGGTCACAATCTCTAGATTAAAAAGTCTTGTTCTTTCAATACATTGTTATCATTGTTTGACCCCTCCCACCAATCACATTAGCCACAGGGTGGGAGAGTCAATCCATTTAAAGAGACTTCAAATCCCAAAGTGTTGATTGCAATCCAAAATCTAGAAATAGTCAAACACAACTTTGTATTCTTCCTTCAAATCTTAATGAAACATGAAGATATTTGAAAGGAAATGTAAGTAAACCAATCTACAAACAATATTATTCCATTTCCAATCAAAGACATGTTACTTCAAGCATTTGAATTCACTGGTTTAATGACTGTGTCTACAGAACAGTGAACTACAGGGTTGCAAGAACATTTATCTTTATTGATTCAAATCTTTCTTCATTGGCTTCCTCACACCAATCTCTACATACCTCATCCACTCACATGTTCTTCTTCTAAAAGACCCTCAAACACTTGACAACCAATCTACAACCAATTTCAAAATACTTACAACCATATATATAACCAATCATTTAGAATGTGACAAATTTTTGGAAGTGCGTTTGATTGTGAAGTGTGTGAGAAAAATGCCAATTGATTATTGAAAGAAATGAGCTGAAGGTATCTACATTCAAAAGTGTTTGAAGTTTCAAGTAGTGTGATAAAGGCTGCTAATGGTACACATTTGTTGTGGTGGATTTTTTTTTTGTTCTTCATGTAATATTTTAAGGTTGTAGCCTCATCCAAATTTTATCATTAAAATTGAGTACTAAAATATCTTTGGTATAACCATAAAGCCATTATTTCAGGGAGTAGTTTCTTCCTTGTGTTTTAGATGTAAAATAATTTATGTAAATTATTCTATATTGTGGCTTTTCTCACTATGGTTCTTCCCTAGCTAGGTTTTCCATATAAATCTAGTGTTCACTTGTGCAATTGTGTAGAATTTGTTACTCTTTCATTGTTACATTGTTGCTGATTCATGAAGTAAATATTTTGACATATGAAGTAGTAAAAAATTTAAGGTTTTATCATACAATTTATTCAACTCCCCCCACTTTGTTGTTTTGTGTGCTCAAAAATAAAGAAATACTACAAGAAGATCAAAAGAGAGCTTGACAAGTGTCCATATTATAATGAATGAGACAACACATGTTGAATAAAACTCAATCTAAATTGCACTCCTATGTTCAAAGAATAAATGAATAAAGAACCTTTATATAACTAATTAGATAATTTTTCCTAATTACCCCCAACATATTTTATTCTTTTGGCTAGCCTCATACTTTACCTACATTATTTTATGATATGCTACGATATGCCATAAACTATTGATCATGCATTTACCATTATCTAGATACAAGGATGAATTAGGGAGTCTTTTGGGTTTCATTGCTCACAACAAAGTTATGTGGAATGATTATATGGATATTTTGACTAGAAAACATACAAATTTGGAAGGTTGACATTCCTTTTAAAATGACATTTTTTTGTGTCTCTCTCTTAATTGTAAAGTCTTAACTTTGGATTCACTTCAAAGAAGTGGATGGTAGAGCTCTCATAGGTATATTCTAGAATGTAGAGGTTATATAGAAACAACTATTGTATTATATTTTATCCTCCTATCATCCATAGTTGTGCTTCAGATTAGAGTCTAAGATTTTACTTAAAGATTTTGATGATGTTGTTTTAGATGACATTGGAAATGCTCATGTTGGCCATACATTTTACAGTACGAGGCCATCCCAATTGATTATAGTTTTGAGGGTTTTGTGATTGATTTTTGAGTTTGTTTTCCAACTATACAAATCTAATTTGTAGGCCATATAGAAAGGAAAGGGAAGAGTGCTTGCTAGTAAGGTTGTGCCACCTATTGCCTTACACCTACAAGGGGGGCTTGGAAGTTTCTAGCTAGGAAGCATTGCTCTTATTGGTGATTTTTCTAATGGTATGTTGGCACTTAAGGCTTTAGCATATATTCCTATCAGTTTGGCATTTGAAAATGGCACTTATGTTGGAAATTTCATGATTTTTCAAGAGTAGGTTGTCATGAGATCCATTTGTGTTCTAGTTCATCCCATATTTTAGCCTTTTTATATGCCTTGATACACATTTTTATATTCCATTAGCATATCATACCATATATTTTTACATCCCTTCACTGCATATAGTTAAATATTTATATAATTAAGTTAAATATTTATATAATTAAGTGATATTTTTTTTTAGTTTTGAGGTAAAATATGAAAATTGATTATTGGGTTGTATTTGCTAATTAGTGTTGTCATTTTAGACTTGGTGAATTAGCTTCAAAAACATGTCAAAGAGGTGGAAAACAGAAACTTCCTACATCCCATGGAACACTTGTCAATATAATTAGTCCATATATTGATAAATTATATGCTTTGTTGTATGTAGAATATCCACAAGCCCAGGATATTCTTCTATATTAGTTTATTGTTATAACCTCCAATATTTAGTTTTATATTCTGGTGAGGCTTGGCCATAGAAAACAAACTTGTCTATTTTGAAGTATACTTGTTAGCCATGGAATAACCAATCCCCTACATTTGTGTGCTGGTCTTATTCTAAACCAGACACTGTGGGCCATGTAAAATTGATTTTCACCATATATAATGCTATGGAAATGGCGTGAAGAGGGGTGCAAGCAAGGAGTTTGAAATATAGGTGACAGTGATATAGAGGGAAGTGTGGAGTCTGGAAAACAACGCAACAATGTAGCTGCAGTAAAGAATGATGAAATAATATGGGATGACATAGGGTGAATAGCATAAGAATAAATGTAACAATAGTGAGAACAACACAAAAATAAAGATTGTAATGTGTTTTGTTGAAATAAATATATGAAGTTTCTGATCTGAGTTTGTAGTAGTGTTCTAATCACCTTGTGGAAGGAGAGGAGGGCCCATTCTCAAAAAATGACAGTGACTTTGTTCTCTGTTTTTACTTATTTCATGTTAGTTTTAGATTTATTTCATTCTTAAATTGTATCTTTCTGAATTGGTTTTGTTTAGCATTCAAACATGATGGTTTTCTAGTTTATAGTTTTTTTTTTTTATTCTAATAATGTTTAGTTGTAAGAATGCTTAGTAATTCTAACCCATATTTTGCATCATAAATCTCACCAACATAGAACAAACATTTCATTAAACACTTTGGATAGTTGTCTCAGACTGAACTACTCACTAATTCCCAAATTCTGATTCCAACCTTCAATATTAAACACAAGAAATTCTGGATTGTACTGTGAGACAGAGTAAATTGCAGAGAATAAATACAACGATGAGGTGATTAAGAAGCATAGGGATTTAGTGAGTAATTTTTTTCAGAGTGCAAGAATGATTTTGAGATGTATTGGTGAAATCCATGTGAAATCTAAGTGTAAGGTTATCTCTTTTTATTTGAATATTTTTGAATTGGATGTGGTAGTTTATCTAAGTTATTATTAGAGAGCCCTTAATTTTAAATGCCATGTATTAGGTAGACATAGTAGACATACACTATCAAGCAAGGAAGAGGTTGTGATCAAGGACATAGTAGACATACACTATCAAGCCAGTGGTATTAACTAAAATTTCTCTTTGCCTTTGTGAAATGAAATGATTATAGTGGTATTTTTATGCTGATCTTTTAAAGGATTATAGTGGTATTTTTATATTTTTTCTCTTTGCCATTATTCTAACAACATATTCTCATCTTTGTAACCATTTTGTTTATATTAAGCCACTCTTTCAAGTAACCATTAGAGCTATTTCATATGCACAGGTAATGAACATGCATATTTGTATAAGCACTACTGGGAGCTTACCCTGCATCACATGTACTATTGTGAAATATCATCACAAGTCTATTTGTTGCAGGGTCAAGCTCCAAGTAATGCTTGGTCGATAAATCTGCATGTTTTTCACCTGTGCATATACCTTCTCTGATCGACTCTTATATGCACATGTAGTATTGTGAACATGCAGATTTTCTATAGTCGTAATGATTTTTCTTATTTCTTGTCTTTTGTCCCTTTTTTATTTCCTATGTCTATACTTGGTGACAACATTTTTAACATTTTTAACATACTTAAATGGAATACACAATACCAAATGATGAATGCTCAATTATTGTAATGGCAAAGCATCAGAACCATCCATTTCTAAACTTTGATTTGGTATGATAAATGTCCCTTTGCGTTGAGAAAATTATAGTTGAGAAAATGGTTGTTGAGTAATGATTTGTATCTGCAGGTTGCAAACAAATCATCCTTCTTCCACCAACGAGTCATTCCATTCAAGAAAGACCATGTTTGACGATATCAATGCACAAAAAAATAGGGAGACAATTGCTAGATTGTGGTCTAACTTAAAAAGAAAAGGTGATGGAAAATGTTATTGTCCTTGCAAAATTTGTAAGGGCTTAAAGACTCAAAGATATCTAATCAAAACAGCTAAGGAACATTGTAGGCAACATGGTCACATTGAAGGGGGAAATGAATTTCATCCATTGGTATGTATTTTAATAATTTATAAAATACATAAGACATGATTTGATGATGACATCATGGTCATGGCTAATATAAGGTCATCATTTTCATATAGGTCAACCTCCCTAGGTTTCATGTTATGGACCATGACAATCCAGAGAATGTGGATTTCCAAATGAGGGAACATGGAGGTGTGAATATAGAATTAGAAGGTAATGATCCCATGGAAGAAGACCACGATGATGAAGAAGATCACGATGATCAAGATGATGATGATGATGATGATGTTGATGCAGACCTTGATGTACCTATACTTGAGAAGGCACACGAGCCCCTATATGAAGGCTCCCAAACAACTCTTCTTGTCATTGTATTGTTGTTGCTGAACTTGAAGGTTATGAATGGTTTATCCAATGTAGCAATGACACGTATGTTAGGGTATGTCATCTTTTTTCATTATTTTAGTCGTAATTCCCTTACAATTAACATTGGGTGAATCGTGTAGCAATTAATATTCTTTAAATTAAAAAATTATATTTTTGGTCATAGGTTGATAGGTGAGTGTTTTTTACCACCATCAAACATTCTACCTCACTCGTACCGAGAATTATTTGCCATTATGAAAGATATTGGAATGGAGTATCAAACAATACATGCATGTCTGAACAATCATATTATATATCATAAACAGCATGAATTTGCAACAGAATGCTCTATTTGTCATATTAGTAGATATCAATCAGATCGAATAACAAAAAAGGTGCCTTGCAAGGTTCTTCGGTTTATTCCCATTATTCCATGTCTGCAATGATTATTCAGGTGCAATAACTTGGCACAATTTATGGATTACCATGCATGCAATAGAAGTCAAGATGACATTATGCAAATGCCTGCAGATGGTTCGGCATTTAAGGAAATAGAGGAAAAATGGCCACACTTTAAAGAAGAACCTCATAATCTCAAGCTTTCATTGGCAGCGGATGGTGTCAATCCGTTTGGAGAGATGAGATCTACTTACTCGATGTGGCCTATTTTTGTTATCAACAATAACATTCCTCCTTGGTTGTCCATAAAGAGGGAGCACATAATGTTGGCACTGATTTTTCCAGGTATTTTTTGATTTAATAGTCATCTAAATTAATTTATTATAAATAATCCATCAAAATGGTCATAATAATTATGTAATGTTTTTGTTCATTCAACTAGGTAAGTACCAAGTTAAAGATATCAATGTATATATTGAGCCCCTTATCGACAAGTTGATGGTGTTATGGAATGGGGTCACTATGTATGACATCTCTAGACCAATAGGACAAAGACAATTTCAATTTCAATGATGACATCATGTGATTATAATGATTGAATGTTATATTTCAAAAATGGATGAATGAATGAATGTTATTAAATGTTAATGGGGAATTTAGAGTGATGTTAGGGGGGGCAGGGGAGGGGCCAAATGAGCTTCCACCTTCATGTGGTTGGCCTTGTTTAGTAGAGAATATTAAACTATTCTCGAAACCAAGTGAAGCTCAAACTTTAAAGATAAGCTTAGAGTTAATAGTGACAACCAATTAGCAAGTCGAAATGAAGTTCTTCGTTACGAGTACCTTTTTAGTTTTTAAAGCACAATGTCATGTTTTAATATTGTGTATTTTTTTCTTATGTAAAAGTATTCTTTTACTATAAGAACATAATTTATGACCATTTTAGTAACTATTCTAACATCGCTATATGCTTGTGATTTGTTTATCTTGTTTCTTTGTAGTCCTTGGTGCACTTGGGGAAAAGTATGATGAGGCAATGAGAAGAAATGATGTGAGGGAAATTGTTGTTAACATACCTCAATTGGTGATGGAGAAGGTGGAGAAGCAATTTGAGATGTGGAGCAGTATGTCATACCTCTTTACTATCTATTTGTAAGAATGACCTGTGGAAGAAAAGATAAAAGGCATTTAACAGAGATACTTTATACAGAAATATAAGGAAATGATAACAAATCAATATACCATCATGCATATACTTCATGAAAAAAATGAAATAAATACTTGTGATGTCTTATCTAAAATACCAAAAGCTTTTCAGTGGCCTGATAAGAACTTATCTTTCTTTTCTTTTTGTACTTTCCTGAAGTGTGATTTGTATCTTATGTTTTTTATTGGCTTTTCAGCTTATATTTGTTGTTCTATACCTCAAAATCAGAGAGCTTATGATTGTCTTCTTTTCTTTCATCATTATATTTGTATATATTCAATATTCAAACTAAAATGGTGCTTTTGTTTTCAGGGATGGACCCTCTATGAGATTGTTAGATATGCTCCTGTGCATAACTAGACTGCGTATGAAGAGGCCTTGAAGACAAATCCTATTTTGGAAAAGATGGTGATAAGTGGTGTTGTCTATTCCTTGGGAGATTGGATTGCACAAGTATATATCTCAAAATCATTTGCATGTGGCAGAAATGCATACTTACAACCATTTCATTCTACATTTAAAAACATTGATGACACTCTGGACACAAAATAATGCTCGTGTTTTTGACTTGACAGTGCTATGAAGGCAAACCAATTTTTGAATTTGATTGAACCCGGATGTTCAGATCTGGTCTCCTTGGATTTAGTCTTCATGGTTCTTTGTCTCATTGTTACATTTGATTGATTTTCCATATTAATTACTCTCTTAAGTTGTATTAGAAACTTTTGCCTTAAGCATGTGTGATGCAAACCTGTAACACCTCTTTTTTCCATATGTAATCATGATGCTCTATTTCTTGGTAGTTGTGACTCTTAATGATTAAACCATCTCTTGATCATGTTATTGCACTTGATATATGACTATTTCATGTAGGTGCCTTGGTTGATCTCTTGTCTCTAGTTGAACATACTATAATTATTTAGTATCCTTGTATGCATGTCATGGTCTGATCTATGTTCCCTCTTAAGCTAGTCTCTTTGTATGTGACTGCCCTACTAGCATTGTTTCTTCATCATTGTGATGTGCACTATCCACATCTATTTGCATGATTAAACTGTTTAATTTACTAGATACCCAATCAGCATTATCATTTTCTTCTTTTATTCATTCATTTGGAGTTGTATTTAGAGGTAGATATTTGTTGTTGATTTCATGTTTATCTGTTACGTATGCTATTTACTGCAGAAAAATAGAATCATCCATGAATTTAGAAAGAAAGAAGAAGATTCGCTAACTAATTCTGAGGATTAATAAAAACAAATTTCTATAACAAGGCTTCAGAATACAAATAAATACCTATGATGTCTTATCTAAAACACCGAAAGCTTTTCAGTGGCCTAATAAGAACTTATCTTGCTTTTCTTTTTGTACTTTCCTGAAGTGTGATTTGTCTCTTATGTTTTTGATTGGCTTTTCAGCTTATATTTGTTATTCTATACCTCAAAATCAGAGAGTGTATGATTGTCTACTCTTCATTCATCATTATATTTGTATATATTCAATATTCAAACTGAAATGGTGCTTTTGTTTTCAGGGATGGACCCTCTATGAGATTGTCAAATATGCTCCTATGCATAACTGGACTGCGTATGAAGAGGCCTTGAAGAAAAATCCTATTTTGGCAAAGATGGCGATAAGTGGTGATGTCTATTCCTTGGGAGATTGGATTGCACAGGTCTGTATCTCAAAATCATTTGTCTGTATCCTTGTATGCATGTCATGGTCTGATCTATGTTCCCTCTTAATTTCTAATGTCATTGTGTGATGGTTAAATTGTGGTAGTGTGATTCTTTCCATCATGTTCAAACCCCCACTCCTTGATCTTGACTTTTGGCCTGACTTCTCTTTGCAACATGAACACCTACTTCTCTTTGTTGGCCATCAGAAACTTCCTCTTCCTATTTTGAACCTCTACTTTTGCATACATCTAAAACTTCAATAAATCTACTTTCCAAAGACACTCCTCTTCCTTGACACCATCAACATACCATGCCTCCATGCTTGGAGAGTAAACAATCTCTTGAGCCATTTCATGGCCCATCATCATAGCTAACTCATCCTTAGTCTCTTCCCTTGAGACCAACTCAACCCTCACCAACTGATCCTTACTCTCATGCCATTCCTCTTGGCATACCAAAGAATCATCAACCTCCATGGCCACATCATTACCCTCACTATGTGATGTCATAGGAGTAACTTTCATACTACCCTTATCTTCCTCCAAAGGAAACAACATAGTGCCTACCACAACTGACTCATCACTTTCAAGCCCTTCAAGACATGCTTCTTTGCTATCTTCACTAGCATCTTACATCTCTGAATCAACATCAAGAACATTTTCATTGCTTGATTCCTTGTCTTTCTCATCCACCAACTTTCCTCTTTCTACTAGCCTTTGCACAGACCATTGCACCTTCTTCTTGACACTCAAATGCCAACTTTTCACTACCTTCAATGACCTTTCTATTAAGTGCCTACATTTTTCTACAAACCTATCAGTATTCCTCCTATCCTTCTCCATGAGTTCTTTCAAATTCCTTTGCCTTTCTGTACTTTCCTATAATGCTTTCCTTAAGCTTCTTATCTCCTCTTGTCTCCTTTCCTTTTCTCTTTTCTCATCTTTATCTCTTTTCTTTGTTCCATTCTTTAGGTGCTTCTTCAACACCTTTACCATGTCTGTCTCTATCTTTTTCAATTTCATCTTCACCTTTTCTAAGATTCTTCTGAATATTTAACTTGCAAATATCTAGTCCCTTTCTTTGATACCACTATGATGCAGAGGCATAGTGGGCCCAAACACATATCCACTCTTTAATGAAAAATATCATAAACTGTGATGCCCCCATTCTGATTAGTATTTAATAGAATTTCTAATTACAATAAACAATAGTAGCAAGACGGTATAGGAAGGCCCGATAAAGTAAGATAAGCAACGTTAAAATATAATTTGTCTAAACATATAATAAATTATATTATAAATAGCGATTGTTGACCTCAGATATATGACGACCATGAAATGTGAATACATGTCAATTGGTCTTTATACTCACATCAGTTTGTCAGTTTGGGGAAGCCACGATGAATATACCCACGATACAAGGATAAGACATAAGATTATCGAATTGTTAGGATTGAAAGAGCATATTATTAATAAATAATACGATGGTCAACATATAAACTTAATTTGACCGATGGCTATTGAAATTGTTTTGAAGAGTCAATAAATACCAAAAGAGACATCGATTAATCTAGATAACAATAATGATTCTAACCAATAACCATTGTTAATAAAGCTAATTATTCATGAAGAGAACCGCTTGGTAAGAGATGCAACATTTTAGTTCCGGAAGGTATAAATGGAACATTGACCACAATCCAACGAAGGGAAAAAATGGAACAGGAGTATTGGAAATAAGAGTTGAAGAATAATCTTCTGCAATAATATGGAGAATATTAAAAAAAGCATAATATATATCTACAACAGTGTTTGATAGCTGAAATTAATAAGCAGCCTTCTTAGGCGTTGAACAGACTTTCATAGTCTCTAACCTAAGGTAAATCAATACACAATGAGACTATTCAGTGCTAGGCAGCAGACAGTATACAAATACAAATAAGCAATAAAAAGAATAATGAAGTGTATAGAAGAATTAAGTATATCAAGATTGTACGAAG
>BSBK01004133.1:1020000-1245000 GCA_027943335.1 Chamaecyparis obtusa
CATCCTTATTCAAATGATAGCCTGTCACCATAGGAGTGCTCACTAGTTTGCAAACCTCCAAACCAAATTTGCTTAACATTTCCTTGACATATACTTCTTGATCAATAAAGATATCATTATCCAACTAAGTATTTGAATTCCAAGAAACAATGTTAACTCACCTAACATAGACATATATCAAACTCTTTCTACATTTCTTCAACAAACTTCTTATGTATTTCATCACCTCCGCCAAAGTTTATAACATCTACATATACAACAACTATTAAAATATATCTTCCTTAATTTTTATGTAAAGATTACTATCTATGGTACCTTTTAGCTTGAAGCCTTGCTAGAGTAAGTACTTATCCAATCTTGCAAACCAAGCCATAAGAGCTTGTTTGGGACTATACAATGTCTTCTTAAGTTTGCCTACCATGTTTGAATCTTCTAATAGATGAAATCTATCAAGTTATTATATGTAGACTTCGTCTTGGTCTTTATTCAAGAGAATCAATTTGTTCATCCATTTGATATACTATGAAGTTCTCGTGAACTATATATGCAAAAAGTCATAAATTGATTGTTTCCATTCTTGCTACCAAAGAAAATATCTCTTCAAAGTAAATCCCTTAAACTTGTGAATAGCCTTTACAAAGTAGCCTTGTTTTTTTTTCTCATCACTTCTTTGTCTTCATTCAATTTATATCTGAATACCAATTTTGTTCTTATCACATTGTCATTTATAGGTCTTGGAACTAATTAAGTCTAATTTTTCTCAATTCGATTTAACTCTCCTTCCATTTCTTGTATTCAACCATCATCCTTTCTAGCATTGGTAAATTTCTTTGGTTCTATCTTTAAAATAATCAAACCATCGAAAGATTTAAATAGCCTTTTAAACTATTCAACATTTACTTACAGATTTGTGTGCTTGTCTGAGTTTGATACGCAGATCAAGTTGTACGACCTTACTTGAACATGATCTATTCTGAAGGTTGTACAACTTGATCTGCATATCAAACTCAGACAAGCACACAAATCTGTAAGTAAACGAAGCTTTCTTAGTCAGTTTGAATTTTCTTGAGGTTGTGAATATATACACAATGAAAATGCTCTGTTCAATCACTGTCACATTTTTTTTAAACCAAAAGTTAGTATTGGTCAACTTTTTGACCTTTAAATATTACTAGGTTCGACGAGAATGCTATGCATTCGACGTCAATTTTGATGAACTTTGGTGGAAAACGCGACACACGGTTGGTCTCAATTTTGACCTTTACATACTAGTAGGATCGATGAGAATGCTATACATTCGATGTCAATTTTGACCAAATTTGGTCTCAATTTCGATGACAATGCCGAACAAAGTTGGTCTCAATTCTTCCAGTTCCAAGCGATTACTTCAACGATGATTCGGTCGATAATTCGACCACTCGTACGTCAAAATTTGACGATGGTTTTTCCAGTAGAATAATCAACGAAAAAATTTTGACCATAGTTTTAGTCATCTGTTCGACCAATTGGTATCGAAAATTTGACTAATCCTCGTCAAAAAATAGGGTAAATTTTACTAGTGTATCCCTGCAGCTTCCGCATTGATTCACAAAACGTGACAAGCAACAGAACTAGGGCACACAGGTCCACAAAAAGGTCAAAATTAGGTAACCATACAGTCCTTGTCCTTGGATTATTTTCAGCAAATTCAATATGAAAGGGCAATGTGGGCCATAGAAAGGGACAAATTGAAAAATAAAATAGATCAACAGAAATAGGAAATTACATTCCTACGGGAGAAACTAGATTCAGTTGTTAAATTGGTTCCAAAGGTCATAGAGTGTCGACCACCCCCATGGGTGTATGCTTTGTGCTTCAGAGCGCAGTTTTTACTGTTTCAGTTTATGAGAATTGTCAAAGATTTTAATCCTGACATAGACACCCCTAAGTCTTTTATGGCTGCATATGAGGAGTCACCTGATTTTATTAAAAACCTTCTCTGTGAGTTATACCTACATCACTATGTCGTTCCCTCTAACACAGAATGGAATCCCTTGCTATTTTTGGGTGATATACATTTGTCTGCACTACTCTCTTGGGTTAACAATGAAATTTACTATCGGGAGCAACTAACCAGATATAGGGCATTTGAGCATAACATCTCACTTCCATTACGCCCTGAAAGTAAAAACCCCAGATGCCTTTATTGTGATTGGCTACACATAGTCTACGGTTTTAATGATTCCACTCATAGAAGAAGAATTCTAGCAAAATGGGAACAAGTACATGCAAAGGTTGAGAGATTATCTCTAGATGATGGGAACAGGGCAGCAAATGCGATATAGTGGAGGTGGGTCAGGTTGAATATGTTACTGAAAAAGGCAGAGCCCCACAGCATCATGAATTTCAGGGCTTCCATGTAGAGAGTCCATTGGTACATAGAATTGGGTTGGCAACCAAGACCAAGACGCTAGATGCCACTCACATTCCAACCACCTGTGCTCCTATGGCCACTTTATAGTTGTATAGAGGAAGAACTGGATGAAGATTCAGAGTTGAGTCAACGAGTAAGAGTAGAAAGGATGAATGGATTCTACTAGAGATTGAAAATCCAGATGACCGGACAAGTACAGGAAGGTGACTTCAGAGTGCTAGTGAGGATTAAAAACTCTTCAGTGCCTGAGGACAAGCACTAGTCTTCGTAGGGGGTAGAAATGATAAGGCATATTAATGTCATACTATAGAATGCCTTAGGATAATATTTGCTATACCTTTTTGCTGCATTTTGATACATTTAGCAAAGAACTCTTATGATTTTCTGCTACTATTTGGCATGTGCCAATAGAAATTTAATATGGTTTAAACATACTTAATATACTATGTTTAGATAAAATGCTATATTTCTTGATCGGAAAGTTAATGTTGTGTTTTGAATAAGTAAGGGTAGATGTTTGAATGTAATTGATTATGCATATTCTGTTAATTACTGTCATAAATATCTTATCCTAACCCTTCAAGGCATAGTACATTGGAATAGAGAATGTTATTTTGACCAAGTCTGGAGCATTCAACCATAAAGAGTTCCGTCTGATCTTCCTGCATCCTTCAACGGAAGAACATTCAATGTAGCGCCTATTGAAGGAGCAAGGTGGCAGTCTCTGCGATGAGTTAGGCAGTGTACTAATTTCTCTGAGAAGATCTAGGCGTGGATGGAAGTTGGATTTGCTGTCACAGCAATTCTCTCCTCCGCTTCGGGATCAATCTATTTAGTCTTTAAAGCTTCCCTTCTTTCTAGTTGTTAATATTGTAATAAATATCTGCCTTTTTCTACGGTGTGGTTAGAAGTTAGTTAGAAGCTTTTCCTTTAAATAAATCCATGCTCCTGCGTGAGCACAACAACAGACATAGAAGGGCATTGTTGAATATATAGAAATAGTTTTCAGCTAGTTTCAGAGTGTTATGAGAATTCTATACTTTGATATTTGATCAATAAAATGAAGTGTTGATATTCAGTTGAGTACAATTGTGATTTAGGATACTCATCCAAGGGGGCCCACTTGGTGAGAAATCCATAGTAAAATAGAATCATAGTAGTTAAAAGCATTTACTGCATTTCTGTTGATTAAGTACTCAACACTGAACTGCTCCTACAGCCAAAGCTACAGACCGACCAACGCCTCCTGCAGCCAAAGTCGTAGAACAAAAAAAGTGTTATGGCATAGTTTGTAAGAATTTGCATATCTTGTTAATAGTTGTATTCTTGTAGCTTTTATTCCAACACTTACTTTCCTGCAAACTTCAACTTAAGCATTACTTTAGTATTCATTTCCTAAAATTGTAGCATAGGTTTCCTTTATCATTTACTTCCTGCAGCAATGATAATGCATGGCTAAATGATACTTGGCACATATACTTTGCTGGCCCATTTCAAGTGATATGTCCCTGGTTTGACTTACTAAATGAATTTCCATAAGGAGGATAAGCTACTCAATTGGATGTCCAATCCTTGAGTTCAGAATTACACCTAGTTTCTGAGCCTTTATAGGAAGTGACCAAAAATCACCTTAACCGGTATCACCTTAATTGGTGTTTCATTTCATGGGAATTAGCTTCTCTGTGGTTTTTCCCAATTTGGTTTTCCACATAAATTATGGCGTTCTTTGTGTTGGTTATTTTTGTGCTTTCATGTTTACATATGTTATAATTGGTTGATGTGGTTACTGGTAGAACATAAGTTAATATTGATATAACAATAATTATCATTTTTATTAGAGTTTGTGTTTACTAGAAGAGTAAATCTTTATAAAGTGTTTGTGAATAACCGATTCACCCCCATCTAAATTATTTGGAATGTTCAACAATTGGTATCAAAGCTTGGTCCCCTACAAATAGAGGTTAACCGCTTGAGGGAGATCTTGGTTGTTTGAATAGATGGAAGGAGGATACTATGTTGATGAGGATTGGAAAATCATGATGAGCGACATTGAGAGTATTGATTCATAGAATGGGGAGTTGAAAGAGAACCTGAAGGAAGAAAATGTATGTATCAGAAAAATAAGGGATCGGATCTGGAAGTTCAAATCAAGGCATAAGGAAGTTAGTCAAGAATTGAAGGAATTAAAAGAAAAAATAGCAAGCCTGGAACAAGAAGTAAAAGAACCAAAAGAGAAGGCAGCAGACCTAGAGAATATGATGAATGGCAAGGTACATACTGAGGATTTCATTTGAGATGGGTTGAAGCATAAAATAGAAGGCATTAGGAAGATCAAGGAAGAACTAGAAATTGTAATGGAGGAATGGAAGAAATCTAAAGAGAATCTCAAGAATATCATCAAAATGCAGTTAGATGAAAATGAGAGGTTGGATCATGAATTAAAGAAGCCGAGATCTGAAGGAAAGGTATGTGACAACAGTACTATTTTGGATTAGTTATTAGCAATGCAGAAAGGTCACAAAGATAAAGAAGGTTTAGGGTTTATTAGTGAATGTTCAAATTAGAAGGAAAAAGGAAAAGACAAGATGATTGAAGATGGATCAAAGTGTTAAGGAATGAGGATCGCTACAAATGTAATAGCACTTCATGTGATGTCTTTGTTTTCCAAATGTAGCAATCTCTTGCATTTATATTGAGAATGAGTCGAGAAGAGACATGTCCCTTCATGGGACATGTCTATTCGTTATTATGTAATTAATATACATACAATTATGATTATATATATATATAAATATATATATATATATATATATCTATATATATATATATATATATATATATATATATATATATATATATATATATATATATATATATATATATATCTCATAAATACTAAATATATATACATATCTTCACTAGTATTGACTCGGTGTTTATTCGACTGAAGCTACAAAACATCAACACTCCCTCTTAGCTAGGGGGGATAAACACATGGTTAGATATTACATCAATGTAATATCAAGTTGGCATGATTAAGGATATATTTGATCAGAAGATACCTCCAATTAGATATCATCTCATGATATCAAGAGTAATGGCCTCAGAATATCAAGTTGCATGATATTCACCAAGTACTCTGAGTAATTTGGCCTCAAAATATCAAGTCTCATGATATTCACCAAATACTCAAAATGTTCATAAGGTATGTGCACATGTATCCTCAATGATACTTACCATAGGAATTTTTATGGTTTGTTTAAGGAACTTATGTAATGCCCCACCAAGGAACCCTTGGCTCAAGGACATTATACTCATTAAGTCATACACAATATATAATACTTTTTTTTCAATAAAGTAGCGGAACATAATCTAATTTGATTTATTTAATGTTACTAAAGGTCAAGAGAATAAAGAGATTATACTACTTGTCTTGCTCAATTAACAAATTATTATTCTTGCATACCTGAATATTGCTAACTTTCTTTTACATGATGACCACCATGTCCAACACCTGTAACTACACATATGTCTAAACAACTAGATGTAAACATTAGATATATTATATTACAAATAAATGTTTTATTGATAACTTAGCTATGAGAATCATTATTAAGGAGTGAAATCATTGCATTATAAACTTAAAGACAAACCCTAAGGGACTGGACCTAAGCCTCGGGGGCTCATCATCGATGGCCTTGCCTACGTCACGCTCAGAGACTTCGTAGTTCGACTCTCCCCATTCTAGACTATCTATTTGTAAAATCAAGAAAGCGGGTACGCAACCCTTTCTAGGGTCTTGTCCCCCAGACAGTTTTCCCTTCGGTTGCCACCCACTTAGGTGGAACAAGGAGAAATTCCTAGACTTAAAGTTGAAAACTTCATACAAATTTCATAACTCAAAAACATAGTTTAACTCACACTGATATAGTATTCATGAAACCTCCTTAATCATAGTATTTACTAAAGTTCCTTCCAAGCAAACATAGGAGTGAAATACATATATCCCACTAAGATATTGTCATGTATTTTATAATCACTAATAGCATCATCATAGAAAAATATACCTATGTAATCTCATGAAATCATGACATAGGCTTAAAACCTCTTCTATCTCTAATGGTAACTTAGTTACGATGAAATCAAATCAAATGATTAAGAAGTTATCCATAATTAAAATAAGAATTATTAATATTACAAAGAACATGTTTACAAGTGTGCAACCATAACAATAAGAAACTACAATAAGACACAACAAGCATATAATTATTAGAACAAACTTATATCAACTACCAAAAATGTGTAATATGAATAAGGGTACAAGTGAACACAATCCAATAAGTGTATGCACATGTATAAAATCTACAAAAGTATTCAAGAATATACAAAATGACCAAGAGAAAGATAGGAGCATATAAGGGGGGTTGATCTCAAACTATGCTAACCTCATATATTATTACAAATAATATAAGTAACCCCTAAATGAAACCCAAGACATCAATATTTACAACAGAAAAATTAATATACAAGATAATATAGTCTCACATCTAGAGAGAATAATCTATATATATATATATATATATATATAATATATATATATATATATATATATAATATATATATATATATATATATATATATATATATATGAGTACATATATACAACTTATTTAAATTCCCTAATACTTATGTGCATCTTTATGTAAATCTATGTCATCTAGTAACAAACACCTTTCATTCTAGTTCCTAATCATAAAGGGTTGTCCATTGGAGACCATTACACAAACTCTTACACACACACACACACACACATGTATCTCTAGACATACATCTAACCTTCTAGCGTCCACTATATCCTTAATAATTATACAAATTTGTCAACAACTTAGGAGATTTACTTATATATCTAATTGTATTTATTTTATTTTATTTTTAACAATTAACATTTGAAGAGTAATCACACATTTCTTGTTTCTATTTATATATTACAATAATAACTAATTCTATTTATTGTAAATAATAATAATGTATCTAAAAAAAAGAATATGAAAGAATGTCAATAGCCTATCTTTTACACCTAAAAGAATTGATTTTTACAACTAATAATATTTGAATATCTATTTATTTTATCCGATAATATTATACCTAAATTGGCAAACTAGTATCCTATAGTTCTTAACTATAATTGAAATAAATGGAACATTACATAAATATTTAATATTACTAATTGGATCCAATCTTACCTTCTTGCCAAGCTTTACCCGATCATCCCACGGCACTGAATGCAAATAGCTCTGCTAGAAATCTGTAACATTCATTCTGTATAGAGCCGTACTCAGTCCCTTATAACTTTCCAACCAGACAATATTTTCCCGATCGCTCCGGTGAATTTATTCCAAACTAGGTTTTGTCAAACATATTTCAAAATCGTGAAGATCCAACGGTTAAATTTAAAGTTATGGTCTCTGTACCGAGACTGAAATTGACTGTCATAAAACAACAGATTAGAGGCAAAAGTTTTATTCAATCTTCACATCACAGTCACAACCCAAATTCTAAATTTACTCATGTGAAAAAAAATCCATATGCTTATCAATATCTGAAATTCCATTCACTTGTAGTGCATTTCAACCTATCGGTTTCCTTTCTTTATAAAGGAAACCAAAACATATGACAGTACTCCATTAATGATGAGTTCTCCAATCAATTTCTACTAAACATTAATAAGAGATTCTTGATTTCGAACAGCAAGAGATATATAAAGAAAAAGACATCACGAAATCTGAAATTATATTAATATTACACTTCATTAACACATAATATCGATGGCTCTCCTCTAAACTTGTCTCATGTCCTCTATATCACGCCCCCTCCTGTGTTTATTTCTTCCATTTGATATAGTTGTTTTCAGAAAACTGAAACGGTTCCATAACCAACAGATTTCTTCCTATGAATAAATTTGATTAATCTTTTTGTCAAAAAGGTTATTGAGAGAACTTCAAATTAATTAACAAACTATACTTTTAGTCTTATCTATTTAATTCCTCATACGTAGGATTATCTTAAGTTATAGTTAAGATTCTTTACTAAGGAATAAGATTCCTTAACCTAGTTATTTATTTATTTTTATTTTTATAATGATAGCTTAGTTTTCTTTTCTTTATTTTATTTATTTATTTTATTGTAAAATTCATTTGTATAATAATGTTCTTATAATCTTTTTGATAAAAGAATATAATAAAATAAATAAAGCTTTTATTTTATAATCAAAATATTTAAAATATGTAAAAACTATTTAAAATTATATATATGTATTTATTTATTTTTAAATACATAGAAAAATAATAAAGATCTTTTTTATCAATAACATATTTAATTTAAAAATATTTATTATATTTCTTTTAGATTTGTAAAGTGAAATATTACATAAATGAAATTACATTGTTTGTAATTCAGAACATTTTAAACTATATATTTATGAAAGTCATACAACCACATATATTATTTATATATTTATGTCTATGCATATTTACATCTAGAAACATCAACTAACAATTTACTATAAGTGATGAAAGGTTTACTTACCTTTTTAGTTCCTTACCGAATATGAATTAGAGGAGCACTACATCATCCCCCCCTAAGATGAGACTTACTCCTGGAAGTCAGAAATGTTGAAATGGAAATACACCACGCATTAGATCTTAAACACATTTTAACCGATATCACATGTATAACTAATCCTTGAATCCATAGAGAACAATCCTCATAATATGGTTAAACATAAAATATATATCCCAATCAATTTTACTACCACCAACAAGGATAACTTGAACTTGATCACACATTAGTACGAATAGAATTTTCCCTTTATTTAGAAGTAAGGACCAAGGTAAATAGCTTGAACCACTCAATTTTCCTTAAAATATATCAAAATGATACAATTTCCTTCTCTTTCAACACATATAAATCAAATTTTTACTTGCATCCAACATAATGTTATATTTCAATTTAACATAAAACATTGAGCATATCCAAATATGCCTCATAAACAATCATATCAGTCCACATCACTGGGATTACACATCACAAGGATCAGGAGTGGATATGCCTCTCTAGACAAACTCTCACTCTGGGATACAATACCAGTCACTTCTATATCCAAAATCCATCATCAAAACCTCACATAGTGGCTTGATGGTGTCTTAGGCCTTTGTCATAAAGACCCTCCATACAAGTCCACGTGTCATATCCCTTGTTTGTGTAAGGTGGTTAGCCTCCAAGGAACATACACCACACATAGGAAGGTAGTGGATACTAGCTACATAATAGCCTCACATACCCCCATCCTCAAGGGTTCCCTGCGTCTACTTCCTCGTATACACTCACCAAGTCTGCCTCATGCGTCCTTAGTGAGGAATCACAACACAACACAAGACCAACATTATGAAAGAAGATAGTTTAGCCATCAAAGCTCAACAATAATATTAAATAAATAAATAAAATGGAATTATCAATCTCAACAAAAAGATAAGAAGAATCCAAGATAAATTTCATAAGTCTTGGCTAAACTATTATAGAAAAAGATAAGAAAATTATTGGTCTACACAACTGAAGATAAAATAAATTCACCATAAATTACACATCACATCACTATGTGACTATATCTAGTCACCTCACGAGGAAGGAGGGAACAACGTCCAGCTATCGCAATAGCCCTTCATGTGGTTGGGCCCGGGCAACACTACCCACATGGCATAGGGGGTTCACCTCGGCAACACCCCTGCATCGAATAGTGCAGAATAAGCATGCCAACCCACTCGGCATGACCATACACCAAGTGGAGTAAGCACACTCTGGTCGTATGTCGCATGGCAGTGTTCCTTGTGGAGTAGGCACACACAGGACACACCCCGCATAATGATGTCTCTCATAGATCATCATCGTAGCCAGAGGTATACATGGCTTGGGCCTACCCATATGCCTACCGCGTCTACAAACCGAGCATCCATGGGTGCCCCTCTACAAGCATGCAAGTATCACCAATATACTCTGCATCAAGTAGGAAACAAAATACATACATATACTGCGCCTTCACGTAATCATGTACGTGGCATCGTGTTCTCGAGCTCGGCTCGCTACCATCAGCAACACGGCATCATCACCTCACACTATGTCGGAACAATAGTGGGGTGTGGCATCATATTCATTGCATCATGTCGGAACATGTGCGAATATGGTATCCATCATAGCATGGGCTAACAAAATCTCCCTCCACATGCTGGACCACATAGAAATGTACATATCCATAAATCATATATCTCCTCTTAGAGGCTCATATCAAGTACTGGTATTGTGCTCAAGAACTGTGGGAATTAGGATAAACACTTATGAACTAAATGTTTAGGTTCATCATAAGGGGAAGCATAGTTTACTCTTTTCCCTCGAGTAGTGGAAGCTAAGGTCACTTCGCGCCGCCATTATACGTACGCCACATAAATACCTGAGGAAATGGTGCTACTACTAACCCCTCCACATACTAAATTACCAACACTCATGGGTTGGCACTTAGTAGGGTGACAAACAAGAAGACAACACATGAATGGTATGGTTCTCCCATACCCTTATTCCAAACATAACTTCATGGATGGTACTTATATTGCACCACTCCATGGAACTCAAATAATTACTGGTTATACACAACACCCAACATAAGCACTGGCACTGGTTTTATCACATTTACAAGGAAGTACACAATAACATCACATAGTATCCATATATTCTAATTTTTATTTTATTTTCACAACTCACTTTGTCTACCTAGTAAAAAATACCAATGACATACTTAATCACATTTCACCTCCTCATGGGCATATGCCAATATCCAATGTACACATATCAATCTCTGCCATTCCCATAATAATAACATCTATTTTCAAGATGACTTTAACTTATATAAAATAAGGCAAAAGGAAAAATGATACACTATATTTCTTCAAGAGTCATTGAATCAACACATATTTATTTTAATTAAGGAAAGGAAACAATAAACTTGTACTATGTACATTTATTAGTCACATAATAAATTCACAACTAATCATTATAAACCATTATGGACATTTACTTTTCACCTAATCAGGGACACTAAGAGTGGACCAAGTATCATCTTTTCAAACAAATGAATTAGCTAGGTACTTTCATTACACATGATAAATCCCTCCAATAAGGACACAACACACCATATAGACATTTCAAGACACTAGTTTTCACTAATATAATGACTTCAATACTAATAAGGAATACATTGAATTCTCAATTGCCTAATATTGCAATTTGGGGAGGATAATCACATCATTACTGAACTTACCATAGCATTCATATTTCATCTAAATATTACCTATTCATCAAGTCAAGAACAAACAATTTTAGAAAGATAGTCAAGAAAATATTACATCAACCCTACCTATTCCTTCAATAATTGTACCAAAAGAACACATATTCCTTTCATTGTGAAAAACTCCTAATTTCATCTCTGTGGTTAATCCCTACATAGGCTTATAGTCACAAATGGACCTTAGGTCATTTAGCCAAGAATTTCCAAAATCAACAAATTAAATCATATTTTTACTTTATATAGATAGCATCATTTGATAGTCATTCATCATGAACAGAGAAGAGATATTTATTTTTAATTTGCGGTTATTATTATTATCAAATAACCCTAATATAATTCATGTAAACATTCAGGTGTTATAAAAAAAAACAAAATCAATCATGCATCATGTCACATTATCATTTGCATATAAATCTAAGGAGAAATACTCACCATGTTAATTTTAGCAGATGTTCCCCACTATTTGTAATTCTTCAACAACAACATGACCAAAAGGATTACCCAAGAATTCCAATGTTGCAACATAATTAATAAGGTCCTAAATTCATGTTTTGTACAAGGATTTTTTTTTTTTTTTTTCAATTCTATTCTAAAATAGGGAATAAGAAAGAGAGAGACACAATATTTCAGTCCTTACAATAGCCTATAATATGTATGTAGTAACTTCATCATTTTCATCTATAATAAGGAGAACTACCATAGTAACATCAGTAACTAAATTCATTGATCACACATAGCTATTATGATATAAAAATAGAATAAGGTGTAAAGCCTTTTCAACTCAATCAAGCAACCTATAATCGCTATAACGAGCACTCGTGATGACAAGTTTTAGAGGAGATATGGTTGGCTACTGTCAACACTTATGGTACAAAATAATTTATAATACTAATTGGAATCCTTCTAGGAGTACAACAAAAGGGTGATATAAAACATGTGGAATTCATTAGCATTTATTTATTAGAAAGATATCCATTGTCTATGAAAGTACTTAGGAGGCTCATTCATTATTTCTAGAATGCAAAATATAAGTAATTTATGTAAGGCAACCTAATCTTAGAATAATAGGTACACTTTTATAAAATACTATAGCATGAATACCAAGAACATAATTCCTATATCTAGGATCTTATCTTATAATGATAAACCAAAATTAAACTATGCAAAATATTGAGCAATAAGTGAGCTAAGAGTCCCAGAGTTCCCAGTGTGGAAACCTAGTGCTCTGATACCAGATGTAATGCCCCACCAAGGAACCCTTGGCTCAAGGACATTATACTCATTAAGTCATACACAATATATAATACTTTTTTTTCAATAAAGTAGCGGAACATAATCTAATTTGATTTATTTAATGTTACTAAAGGTCAAGAGAATAAAGAGATTATACTACTTGTCTTGCTCAATTAACAAATTATTATTCTTGCATACCTGAATATTGCTAACTTTCTTTTACATGATGACCACCATGTCCAACACCTGTAACTACACATATGTCTAAACAACTAGATGTAAACATTAGATATATTATATTACAAATAAATGTTTTATTGATAACTTAGCTATGAGAATCATTATTAAGGAGTGAAATCATTGCATTATAAACTTAAAGACAAACCCTAAGGGACTGGACCTAAGCCTCAGGGGCTCATCATCGATGGCCTTGCCTACGTTCACGCTCAGAGACTTCGTAGTTCGACTCTCCCCATTCTAGACTATCTATTTGTAAAATCAAGAAAGCGGGTACGCAACCCTTTCTAGGGTCTTGTCCCCCAGATAGTTTTCCCTTCGGTTGCCACCCACTTAGGTGGAACAAGGAGAAATTCCTAGACTTAAAGTTGAAAACTTCATACAAATTTCATAACTCAAAAGCATAGTTTAACTCACACTGATATAGTATTCATGAAACCTCCTTAATCATAGTATTTACTAAAGTTCCTTCCAAGCAAACATAGGAGTGAAATACATATATCCCACTAAGATATTGTCATGTATTTTATAATCACTAATAGCATCATCATAGAAAAATATACCTATGTAATCTCATGAAATCATGACATAGGCTTAAAACCTCTTCTATCTCTAATGGTAAACTTAGTTACGATGAAATCAAATCAAATGATTAAGAAGTTATCCATAATTAAAATAAGAATTATTAATATTACAAAGAACATGTTTACAAGTGTGCAACCATAACAATAAGAAACTACAATAAGACACAACAAGCATATAATTATTAGAACAAACTTATATCAACTACCAAAAATGTGTAATATGAATAAGGGTACAAGTGAACACAATCCAATAAGTGTATGCACATGTATAAAATCTACAAAAGTATTCAAGAATATACAAAATGACCAAGAGAAAGATAGGAGCATATAAGGGGGTTGATCTCAAACTATGCTAACCTCATATATTATTACAAATAATATAAGTAACCCCTAAATGAAACCCAAGACATCAATATTTACAACAGAAAAATTAATATACAAGATAATATAGTCTCACATCTAGAGAGAATAATCTATATATATATATATATATATATATATATATATATATATATATATATGAGTACATATATACAACTTATTTAAATTCCCTAATACTTATGTGCATCTTTATGTAAATCTATGTCATCTAGTAACAAACACCTTTCATTCTAGTTCCTAATCATAAAGGGTTGTCCATTGGAGACCATTACACAAACTCTTACACACACACACACACACACACACACATGTATCTCTAGACATACATCTAACCTTCTAGCGTCCACTATATCCTTAATAATTATACAAATTTGTCAACAACTTAGGAGATTTACTTATATATCTAATTGTATTTATTTTATTTTATTTTTAACAATTAACATTCGAAGAGTAATCACACATTTCTTGTTTCTATTTATATATTACAATAATAACTACTTCTATTTATTGTAAATAATAATAATGTATCTAAAAAAAAGAATATGAAAGAATGTCAATAGCCTATCTTTTACACCTAAAAGAATTGATTTTTACAACTAATAATATTTGAATATCTATTTATTTTATCCGATAATATTATACCTAAATTGGCAAACTAGTATCCTATAGTTCTTAACTATAATTGAAATAAATGGAACATTACATAAATAGTTAATATTACTAATTGGATCCAATCTTACCTTCTTGCCAAGCTTTACCCGATCATCCCACGGCACTGAATGCAAATAGCTCTGCTGGAAATCTGTAACATTCATTCTGTATAGAGTCGTACTCAGTCCTTTATAACTTTCCAACCAGACAATATTTTCCCGATCGCTCCAGTGAATTTATTCCAAATTAGGTTTTGTCAAACATATTTCAAAATCGTGAAGATCCAACGGTTAAATTTAAAGTTATGGTCTCTGTACCGAGACTGAAATTGACTGTCATAAAACAACAGATTAGAGGCAAAAGTTTTATTCAATCTTCACATCACAGTCACAACCCAAATTCTAAATTTACTCATGTGAAAAAAAATCCATATGCTTATCAATATCTGAAATTCCATTCACTTGTAGTGCATTTCAACCTATCGGTTTCCTTTCTTTATAAAGGAAACCAAAACATATGACAGTACTCCATTAATGATGAGTTCTCCAATCAATTTCTACTAAACATTAATAAGAGATTCTTGATTTCGAACAGCAAGAGATATATAAGGCAAAAGACATCACGAAATCTGAAATTATATTAATATTACACTTCATTAACACATAATATCGATGGCTCTCCTCTAAACTTGTCTCCTGTCCTCTATATCACGCCCCCTCCTGTGTTTATTTCTTCCATTTGATATAGTTGTTTTCAAAAAACTGAAACGGTTCCATAACCAACAGATTTCTTCCTATGAATAAATTTGATTAATCTTTTTGTCAAAAAGGTTATTGAGAGAACTTCAAATTAATTAACAAACTATACTTTTAGTCTTATCTATTTAATTCCTCATACGTAGGATTATCTTAAGTTATAGTTAAGATTCTTTACTAAGGAATAAGATTCCTTAACCTAGTTATTTATTTATTTTTATTTTTATAATGATAGCTTAGTTTTCTTTTCTTTATTTTATTTATTTATTTTATTGTAAAATTCATTTGTATAATAATGTTCTTATAATCTTTTTGATAAAAGAATATAATAAAATAAATAAAGCTTTTATTTTATAATCAAAATATTTAAAATATGTAAAAACTATTTAAAATTATATATATGTATTTATTTATTTTTAAATACATAGAAAAATAATAAAGATCTTTTTTATCAATAACATATTTAATTTAAAAATATTTATTATATTTCTTTTAGATTTGTAAAGTGAAATATTACATAAATGAAATTACATTGTTTGTAATTCACAACATTTTAAACTATATAATTATGAAAGTCATACAACCACATATATTATTTATATATTTACGTCTATGCATATTTACATCTAGAAACATCAACTAACAATTTACTATAAGTGATGAAAGGTTTACTTACCTTTTTAGTTCCTTACCGAATATGAATTAGAGGAGCACTACAACTTATCCACCATGCAAGTTATCATCTATCACGATCTGCATAGATATCATAAGATGTCCATCACAATAGAAGGCCATGGTATGTTTAAGGAACTTAATCCACCATGAAAGTTATCATCTATTATGATCTTCTTAGACATCATAGAATGTCCATCATAATAGAAGATTAAGTTATTGTAAGATCATCAACTTTCAATAACTTCTTAAAATACAATTGATAATCATTTGGAAGTCATCACTTCCTCATGATGTACACAAGGGGTAGGCCCATTAAAATCATGCAGTCACATCCATGGATTTTTTAGGCTCCCTCTGAATATAAATCTTCTGAGCTCCTCATCCAATGTTATCTCTGATGAAATGTTAGACTCCCTCTAAATTTGATATCAATCTTCCTTTTCATGTAAGCACATCCCCAGAGGTAAAGGAAAATATCAAGGCAAATAGCTCTTATAGTATGTATAGAAATACAAATAAGAGATTAACTACAATAAATAAAGGTAGTTCTCAAGATATAATAATCAGAAAATGTTTATCTCTCTCATTATCTTGAGTTTCACTTAATATTCTTTAGAGGTAGTATCTCTAGAAATGGTTCCTCTTCATGAGGCACTTGGATTACTCATACTTAATTTTTACCCTACGTCCACCTCACCCTTCTCTTCCTTTATCAATGGTTGACTTGGGCTTTGTCAAGACACCCCTATTTCATATTATATTTAAAGTCAGTTGGCTTAATCTTTTGTTATTTCCTTTCTACACCTTTAGCGGCCACCTCTATGTTTTTTTTATTGATATGGGTTGGCAGCATACACATGTGTATTTTCACGTGTCGACACTTATCTCCCTTTGGTTCATGCTTTATGCATGTGCCCTATGCAAACAATTCCTCGCCATCCTAGTCGGTGTGCTTGCAGTCACAAGATTTGGTATAGGTGTATACAATTTGACGGGACCTTCTTTTGATGAGATCTTCTTTGGACGGAGCATGAAAATAGTATCTCCCTTTTAATATTTTCATGTATCCTTGTGTTGTCATTGATCTCCATCTGTGACATTATCAATCTTTGTCTTTTTATTTATATAGATATTCAATCAGAACTGTCGTTATCTCTTGGGCGCTTCATATACATTATTTCCAATATTCCTCCAATATAGCATTCGAAAGAGATATATTCGTGACCTATACTGAGTTCTGAAGCTTGTTGCTTTGATAATGATTTCATTGTATCTTCTCTGTACACTACTCGATGAAATTATTATCATATTCACTGGAGTTTATTTCCAACGACATTGTCTCAATGTAACTTTTGGTGTCCATATGTTACTTGTTTTGAATATTATATGATCACTTTCATTATTTAAGACTATCATGGTTCTGTTGACTTATGACTCTTTTTCACTAGCGTCTTGTATCAGTATTGTTGTTATTCCATGTCAGTGGCATTTTCTTCACATACTTGATGGCTCCTCTTGCTTCTTTCTACAAACTTTCTTAAGTGCATCGATACCTTCAGTATACTCGCTATGATGTTTCTTAACCAAGTCAAATAATGTTTCAGCACTTATGTTACGTCTCTTGTTTTCTTACATTTGTAACATGGCTCTGATACCATGTTAAGGAATGAGGATCGCTGCAAATGTAATAGCATTACCTCTGATGTATGTGTTTTCCAAATGCATCAATCTCTTGCATTTATATTGCGAATGAGCCAAGAAGAGACATGTCCCTTCATGGGACATATCTATTCATTATTATGTAATTAATATAATGACAACTATGATTATATATATACATAATATCTCTTGAGTCATTATTATATTAATTTCTCTAATATTTACATTATATATATATATATATATATATATATATATATATATATATATATATATATATATATATATATATATATATATATATATATATATATATATATATATATATATATATATATATATATATATATATATATATATATATATATATATATATATATATATATATATATATATATATATATATCTTCACTAGTATTGACTCATAGTGTTTATCCGACTGAAGCTACAAAATATCAACACAAAGGATAAAGTGACAAGAAAGGTCAATAATCAAAATACACCTACAAGAAGGCCTCTAGTAAGACAACCGAATGCTCAAAGTTACTTATATTTTAAAAGATATTGTCATATTTGCAAAAAATTGGTCATAAGGTAGTTGATTGTAAGATGAGAAAGGAACAAAAAATTCAATGCTTTAATTGTCATAAGTTGGTCATAAAGCGAGCGCAAAAGTAAAGTTTCAAATCAAGATAAGAAGAGTGCAGTGAATAATATCTTTCATGAGAATTGTTATGTATGTCACAACTATGGTCACAAGGCTAGTCAATGCAAATCTAGAATTAACTCAATGAGATCTAGTAAAAGGAATGTTAATTATTTTAAATGTGGTCAGGATGGTCATTATGCTAACACACGCAAATCTGGTGATGCTCCGACGAATACTGGAAATGGTAATAATGTTTTGGTTTCAAGTGAATTTTAGAATACTAACATGACATGGAAGAAGGATGTTGTTGATGTAGAGATCCTTGTGGTACCAAATCCCGGTATTACCTCTACCAACAACTGAGTTGAATGTGTTGGCTCAGGGCGGTGCAGGGCACGCAATGTAATCAAGGGGTTACTAAATAGGAATAAAGGATTTGATCCAGTGGGATCATCCATGATGTAATCTCTAACCCATTTGTAAGGTTAATAGGCTCTAACGTGTTTTATAAACCTAGAGTCTCATTAGGCCAAGGGTTATTTTAAGGGTTGTAATAAGGTCTTTAGGTGATTTGGAGATAGGTCTAGGCATAAAGAGAATCTTTGGAAAGGCTTAAAAACCTTCAAACTCTTTTTAAGATTCTTAGGACATGAATTAGCAAAGTGATTAAAAAGATGTAAAGGAACATTTAAAAGTTGTTATACAACTTTTAAAAGTTTCTCGAGAAGTTTTAATTCAGTCACCAACGGGCACAACCATCTAGAAAATAGTTGTAGCCATTGGGAAGGATCTATTTGGGTCCCTTTTGATCATACATGATCATAAGTTGACTGATGTACCAGTTTGGTGGATTCCAGAATGAAGAAACCCTGAAAATTGTCTAGTTTTTGTACTGTACGATCTAATTGGTGATTGGAATTTATGCACATTTGATGGATTTGTGTAGTGTTGTGTGTTGTGGTCCAAATGCAATTGGTTTGAACCAATTTGGTGGAGATTGGCGAGATTTGTGTTCAGATTTGTGGAAACATCCAAGAAACCCTCATTTATAGGAAACAGTCAAACATGGAACTCTAACTTGCACTCCCACTGTGGAAAATCCATGAATCCTGGGGGAATGAAAGTTAGGGGGATGCTTTAAGAATCCTAAAGGGAAGGATCAGGGTGTATGGCTTTGTGATTTTTCCACCAATCCCTAGGCTAAACAAGCTCATGTTTTTAGTCTAGAATTGTGAAGAAGTGAGAGACAACCATACCAAAGGAGTGGTAAGAATCAAATAAATGATGTAAATTGTGTAATTGGAGATATTAGATCATATCCAAGTGGTTTTCGTGATTCTATGAACCCATTTCTTAGGACCTCCTTTGGAAACCAGTCCTAATTAGGCCTATTAGGTCTGTGTCGTTTGTTGAGTGTTTGGGGGTGCATGAACAGAGTCAGAATCTAACCTTTTTGGAGTTTGACCAAGAACCATAAAGGGTATTTGAAAATATAATTTCTTTGGGAAGACCTTCGAAAAAGTCCAAATTTTTTGGAAGAAACTGAGTCCTTAGGGCTACTAGCCAAATAAGACAATTTGGTGTAGTGTGAAGTAAATTGTGAAAGGAAACATTCAAACTTGGTCAGTGGACCAATCTAAGGTGTCTTAAGGAGTTATTCTTATCACTCCCTTGGAACACAAATCTTATGACTGTATGGGTGATAGTTGAATTGAGGACATAAATTGGATGTTGACTTAAGAACACCATTGAGTAGAACAAAACACAGCAAAGCCACTCGGTGAAAGACACCACCAAGCATAAACAACACACCATCAAGCGGTAACTGAGCTCGTCGGTGAACAAACAGGAACACTCCATTGAGAACTCCAAAATAGTTAACGAGCACATCTAACAAGCTACCGAGATACAAAATTTCCATGAACCCAAGATGTTGACTTAAGAGCCAAGTCAAAGGTTGGATAAGTAGTGGAATTGGGATTTCCATTCTTCTAGTTTCCTACTTAGCATCACTAGGGGAGTATTAACATACTAAATCATACACTTCCCTTTGTCTAAGGCAATATCGGTAGCAACTAGCTTGTCTCTGGTATGATGGATAGACAGATAATAATAGCATTTATTGATTGATTGATTGATGTTGGAGGTACATTCAAATTGTGTTAGCGATAATTTTGGTAGGAATTTCAATTATGATGGTTCATGGCTATAAAGGAAGAATGTTTTAAATCATTTGGTACTATAGCAAGGAGAGAAAATTTGATAATTTGCAAAAGAAACTCAAAGAGAGATTTGTGAGTAATTATGACATCTTAATTGATTGTTTGAGGTGTTAGTGCATCTACAACAAAGAAGATGAAGAAGGTTGACCTGAAGGAATTTGATCACAACTGAATCAAACATTTAGTGTTTGAGTTACTTGTAGAGGATATGCAAAGAATCCAGAACCTTGGATTTGGATATTTGGGGAGAATTTCCCTAGTGTAACAAAAGAGAGTTTATTTTGTTCATATTGAGTTAGTTTTAGGATGAAACCCTAGTGTTGGACAAACCCTATGTGCTAATGAGGGAAGTAATTGGTGCAATTACTAGTTTATGCAGTGTTGGTGAATTACCTAGAAACAAAACTATAAGTTATGAGGAGGTATGTTGGTACTCAAAAATACATGGGTTTTTGAGTGCCTTATGTGAATTTTGCAGTTTGAGGCCCTACAAATGCTTTTTGAGCCTTTTTCCTGGATGCGATTCTGAGGTCTACTATGCATGTCAAGTACTCATCACCCTTGTTTTATCATTAGAAGACATCCCAGGTCGTTAATTTCAAGTTTCAAGTTGTTTTGTGATGTCTTGTTTTCAGCACTTGTCCAAATCTGCATTTGTGCCTAAGTGTCAATTTGTTGTAGCAGGCCCCGTTTGCATTTGAATATCTTTTGTCATGTGATTGGTCATGACATGTCGGTTGTGGCATCATACTGTAGGCATGGGAGTGAGACATCCTGCCAATTTTCAGCCCCCCATGTGCTCGTTTGACCTATTTGCCAGTATCATTCCATTTGCAATTTGTTAAATTTCTCTGAATGTGCACTGTCCAGTTTTATAAGTGCCCTACTTTGAGGCTTTGTAATTTGTGTCTTGTTCGAGGTCTAGCATAATTGAGTATGGTTCCATACTATAGGCCTGGAAGACTAAGTGTCTGATGATTTTCAAGTCCTTGCCAATCCATTTGACCACTTTTCCAAGCCATTTCCAAATCAGATTTCTATGATTTTCATTTGTTTAAATTCTAAACATATGACTGGCTAACTTTGGTGATTAATTGTAACCGTCCATTTAATCTTTTTGGTGAATTAGTTATGGATTCATACTCCTTGTATGAGGGAGAATCAATGTCCAAGTTACCGGGTCCTCAAAGTTTCAGTTGGTCAGTTTTTAAAGCCAGTTCCGGAGCCAACTTGTGTGTTTTTGACAATGTGGATAGGCAATGTTTTCAACTAGCCATGTTTGATTACTAGTAACTTTGGGCTCGAATCTTTTGAGAAGTTATCCTTTGACTGGTGTGCTGTAATGTTGGAAGTGTACTAGTGTTCCCGGTGGCATTTTCTTGTGAGGCCGTTCGGTCAATTTTTGAAGTCGTTTCCTAATGACCAGGGATTACCATTTTAAGTGGATGGAAGTAGCTTCACATTTGAGGTTCAAAGGGGAATTCATTCAAGAAAATCTATGATGTCAATTGATGATATGTTGAATGAGACTGGAGGAAAGTCTTCTAGTTTTGTGGATTGTTTTTCGCGGGACACTGTTGGTAATCTTGACATATCAGGATTGTCAACTCCTACTATGGTGCTTCCATGATTAAGCTATTGAGGGACAACTTGGACGAAGGAGTTTTTCAAGTTGGGTATCTAGAATTTGAAAATGCTAAGCTTGTAGCAGTAAGCTTAAAATGAAATACATTGGGATTTGTAGCCCAAAAGATCAACAACGTGATAATATGCATGAGGATGGACTAAGTACCCACGCATTGTGCCAGCTGCTTGAATCAGCATTTGCTACTTTGCACCCTATTGATTGAAAATTCAATGACTTGAAGCTCTCCACATGACCACCGGCCTTGCCTTGGACATTCTGTGTACCTGCAATTCTAGGCGATTTGCATTTGCAGCTGTATAATATATTAGGGGCAGGTTTATTTATGCTTGCAATTTGGAGGCTAGTGCATGTTTGGTGATAGGGGCTTCACGCAATTTTGGGTGTGCCCAGTCCAAAGAGGGCCTTGCGTAGTCAGTTGAGGCGCACGTTTTGAAAAGGGGCGATGCGCCAAATCAAAATGGAAATTGCCTTGCACAAATTTGAAATGAAGTTTGGGAGCCCTTACGCATTTATAAGGAGGATTGCCAACGTATGAGCACTCACGCAATGTGATGGTGGAGTGTTGTGGACTGTGAGCATGGAGTGGAGGCTCACACAAAGAGTAGAGAGGGGCTTCCCGCAATGCACAGCCTATTGCTCACGCAAGAGACTAGATAATGGTGAGTGTGTGAATGAGGAGTGGCAGCTCGTCAAGTGGGCTAGCATCTTTTGTTATGGCCTGCATAGATGAAGACTGCCAAGTGAAAAACGGGAGTGGTGCGTGAAGCATTTGAAGAATAAAATGAATACAAGTCAAATGTTTACGTAATAATTGCAGGTGTTTTTGCATGGCCAATGCATATGAAGGGAACAATGTGTTAGCTGAGCAGAGGACTCTTGCATTGAGCCAATTAAGGAATGCCTTGTGTAAGTTTGATAATGCGTGGGCATTGTGTTGGTTTGCGCATTGTTTTAAATATGTGCGTGAGAGGGTATGAGGGATGCCCAATCCATGGTTCATGTTGGCTGCTAGTGTGAAGGTAGTTGGGGCTAACACGAGGCACAATATGCAAGTAGTTGGTTTTGCGTGAGTACCAACAAGGAATATGCAATGGGTGCGTTATGTTGATTGTCCCACATGCATTGGGTATGCGGATAATGAAACATTTATATACACCACTCCTCATGTATAGTGTAAAGTAAAGAGGCCAAGAGGCTCTTGGCGGGCCCCTTGGTCGAAGGACTCATTGCGCAGTGGGACCCCTAGTTTTGGCACCCAGTATGGAGAAGGCTTTAAACCCTTAAGAAATTTAGTCCCACATTGATGTCGAAATGGGTCTTTGTGGTGAATATAAGCAAACCCACTCTCATAATGAAATAAGATAAAGAGCTAGAGGCTATGGAGAAGGCTTTAAACGCTCAAGAAATTTAGTCCCACATTGATGCCGAAATGGGTCTTTGTGGTGAATATAAGCAAACCCACTCTCATAATGAAATAAGATAAAGAGCTAGAGGCTATGCTCACGTGACCGCTCATATTGGCGCCTCAGTTTCCATGTCGACGGGTTCAAAGCTAAAGGTAATTTTGTAGGAGTGACACGTGGCACGAGGTCACGAATTCACCAAACGCAACTGGCAGTTAGGAGATGACCACGAGATTCAGCGAGCGGTCAACTAACCGCCAGTCACCAGGTCGCTGGATGTTGACGATCAAGGCCAAATGATTTCGCGATCAGGAGAACACACAGTCACTAGGTTGCTGGATCCCACGCAATTAGAGTCAAGCATTCTGAGATTACGAGACTAAGCATTGTTCGCCAGTTCTCAAAGTCTAAGCAGTTAGTGACAAAGCATTTGGAGATTGGGAGAATGGGCTCAGTCGCCCATTCTCCAGATCTAACCCAGGGTTAAGGAATTACTTGGAGATTCAGAGATGGCTTATTCGTCCAGTCGCCAAAGTTAACTATGGTTAGTCACGGAATTCTAAGATCATGAGAATGCATGCGGTCTCTAGATCTCCCAATCAGGGGTTAAATCTGAGGTTAGTCCGAGCAACAAATCAAATGGTGACACTTGGCACTTCCTGGTAGCTTCTATGGCAGACAGTGCAAATTGATATAAAAATGATAAATTTAAAGTGCAGAAAGAATTTAAAATAAATGACATAGTTCAGACTATAGGGAAAATTCAAAAAATTTAAATGACAAGCCTGCTCACTGAAAAATAGCCTGGAAATTCAATTTTTGCTCAAATATATAAGTATTATATGTTTCCGGAAACGGGAAAAGACAAGGAATCCAATGGCAATGATTATTTTCAGTTTCTGTGAAGTAGGAAGGAGCAGTATGGGTTTGAATTTCGAGGCCAGAAATCAGAATCAGTTTGTTGAAGAAATGATTGTAGAAGGTGGTTCAGTTTTGAGAATTAGTTGCAAAGCAAAGTGTGGGAAAACTTGGAGATATTTTCATGCCAAGAATGGACAGTTGTCAGTCGGTTTTCAACTGACCACATTCTCCTATATCTCAGTTTTTCTTCTCATTTGTAAGAGATGTTGAAATTTATGCTGCTGGGACAGCTTCCAGGCTTTTGAGTCTTATTTTTGTGTTCATGGTCTTGCAATGTACATTTTGTTCAGATGAATTTTAATGAAAACAATGGAATCCATGTTCAGTTCTTGTTTTGATGTCTTTGTATGCATTGTCTTAATTCTTGTGTATTAACTTGTAAGGCATGTTAATATACTAGTTATAAGGTATTTGTGGGTTTGAAATTGAGTTTCTTTCAAGGAGAGAGTAAATCTTGATTTCATATTCTGAGAATTCTAGGTTAGCATATGAATTTGATGTCCAGGTATTGAAATGAGAAGAATGGTCTGCAAGGCATTTCATTCGGGTTCTTGAGTTGGAGTTAGGGTTTTCTGGAATTGCACATTTGTATGACTATGTTGCCCAATAGATAAGGCACTGGTATGTGCTTGACTGGTAGTTTTCTTCATCAAGTCTTTAATTCAAATCATTTTCTATTTCCTGTTTGAAAGCATGAATGTTCAAAATCTGTATTGAATAGTACAGACATTGTTGGTGATTCCTTGTAGAAGTGAATCTGATAGGTTAGCCTACCTGAGCCTCCTGGTTCGAAGAGAAGGTTGAATATCCTTGTTACTATCCATTGATTTTCATGTCTGCATAAAGGGTTTAGTGAAAGAGTGTTTATGTGTGCAGATTTAGTATGTTTTAGGTACACCCGCTTGGGTCTGTGGAGCCCAAAGTGTAGGAGGATTAAATCCTTGTCAACTAGCCTTTTCCCTATAAGAATCTGGAATTGGGAGTCTAAGAGTCAAGCTTAATGGCTATATAAGTGATTCTACATGAAAAAGAGCTAACAAGGTAGAAGATTTGACTGGGATTGGTCAGGATCAGTGTGCATTTCTCATCAACACTCTTGAAGATCCAATTGTGAGGTATGTCACCTATGACGTTTCTTACAAGATTTAGTTTCAGAGTTGTGGTGGTTCAACTTCTGCATTAGATATTTATATTTCACACAAGATTATAAAGGAGAATGTTCAGATGGATCTTTGTGAGTTGTTGCTAGATAACTTTTTTGAAAATGTAAAGATGATGGTTGAAGGGGGATATGCATTTAAATTTTGATCATTGGTTATGTGCTTAGTCTGTTTTTCTTGAAATCATTGCCTAGTAAAGAAAATGTTGAATGGAGGACCAACATTCCTATCAATAAGAAAATTTATAGATACCTAGATGTGTTGGAGAACAGAAAAGACGCTCGTAAGGCATACTTTGTCTTTGCAAGAAAATGTTGGGTCAAGTTTGATGGTTACTAGTGCTGGTGAGGAGTGTCCCTCCTCACCAACACCTAAGAAGAGGAAAGGATTAAGTTGTCAGTGGTTCCTTCCTAGAACCTAAGAAGAAGAAAACAAGTGACAAAGGCAAATAAATTGTTACCATTTCGAAGCATGAAGAAGAAATTGTCAAGGAAGAAAGGATGGAGAAAGATGTTTCTCCGATAGAATCCAAGCATGTGGATTCTGATGAGATTAGGTGAGGGTTTTGATAGGATTGGAACATTGTGGTCTGATTGTTCATCAGTGAATAAGACTTTGGTGATGGAGTTGTTGACCAATCACTTGATTAGTAAAAGATTTACGGTATCTAGTGTGTCTAGTATGTTACCAGTTGATTTGATCAAAGATATTGAGAATGAGATGTTACAATGTGGTGTTGATTATCGTGTGGTAGAGAATCTATAAAGAAGAAATGTGAAAATTCAAACAAAAACTTTCTAGAGTTATCAGTGAGACACAGGAATGTGTGAAGGAAATTACTGATATATACAAGTATTATCTTTGGTAGCCTGTCGTTGTAGACAATTTCAGAGGAAGAAGTGAAGTGATTGAGAAGGAATTGAATGAGATGGAAAAGTCATATGATGTCTTCAAGGATGAAGAAGGAAAACAAAGGATTAAAGTTGGTGAGCTTCCGATAGAATGGTTGATGTTACAAATATAGAGGGAAGATTTGACAAAAACCTTTTGGTTAGTGAAGGACATGAAAGAGGTCTGGTCAGAGCATGTTATTGGCATCCTTGTTGATGCAATAAATTCTGAGAGGTACTTTAATTCTTCGGACTAGAGAAAATATTTTGACAAATTGGTTGAGTGCGAGAACTTGTGTGCCCAGATGGGGGCTGCCATTATTGAGTTGAAGAAGGAGCTTCCAATTCTGCAAAATATGTTGTATTCATTTGAATTTCTTGTTTTGTTTTGTTTGGCCCTTTTTCAATGTGGAAAAAATGGGGAGAGAAAGAGAAAAAAATTGCATCTACTCAGGGCGAGTTTTTTGGTTTTTGAAGCTTTTTGTTTTGGTGTTTTTCATCAATGTCAAAGGGGGAGATTGTTAGACATATTAGGTTGTTGTGGCATTGTTGTCGTTGATGTCAAAACTTCCATACCAACATCTTGGCGGTATCAATTGGTTGTTGGTAGTTTTGGTTATGTACCTATTGGTTGTCGGTAATGCATTAGAGGTTTTGGTTATTCACAAGACAAGTTCAATATGGACAGTTTTGGTGTTCCATGGCAGGTGTACTTAGTTCTACTCACAACATACATGTTTCGGTACACTTGTATGCTTTCAGTAATCAGTGTTCCTCCAGGTGTTTTTGATATCTAGACAATGGTGTTGTTCATCAGATAGTTTTGGTGATCAAGACATAGTCTTGGTTGTGGTGTTTCGATAGTTTCAGTAAATGTAATGTGCATTGTAAACATCTTAAGTGTGACCTATATTTGGTCCTAGTGTAGCGTGTTGTAAAGCTTTCTTAAGTGTCTCTCAGATTTAGGATTGATGGTAATGCATTAAATGTAATTGTAATTTCTTTTTTATTTGATGTTGACACATTCTTTTGGTGTGGCCAACATGTGTATGATCGGATATCTATATAAATAAATAAAATCTTTTGTATCCAGGGTGTGTGAGCGTGTGTGAATGAGTAAAGGTGAATGTGGAAGAAGATAAGCAAGTTGTAAAAGGAGTCTTTAAGCGAGTTCTTGATGATGATGTATGCAAGTTGAAGCTAAGTGTTGAAGACTATTGAGAAATCAAGAAGGGTATTTGCATACCGATTTGCAGTGGCTCAGATAGTGGTATATAGAGAGAAGATCAACAATTGGATCTACATTTGGATGTGGTAACTAAGTTTAATTGTTGAACTATTTCATGTATATTCAAATGCAATCTTATCAATTCATATTTTGTTTATAAAACATCTTTTTTGTATAAGGGTAGTTAGCCCGACCGGTAGTGAGCCAACCACGATGAGCAACCCACAATGAGAAAACTAGCAGTGAGCCTTTGTAAAAATTACCTTAACCGATGTTTCATTTCATGAGAATTAGTTTCTTCATTGTTTTTCCCAGTTTGGGTTTCCACGTAAATTTTGGTGTTCTTTGTGTCTCTCAAAATAAGGGGGAGCGACGGAGATTCTCCCGCAAAGAGTCCATCAACATGTGGATAAAGAATTTAAACCCAAAGGTGAACTAGGCCACAATATTGGGGCATGAGGTTCCCTAAATAGGTTTGAAGGGCATTGCAAAGTTGCACAAAAAGCTAAGGAATAATACTCACCTTGAGAGTAGCCATCCAACAAAGAATTGGAGACGTGAATAATCAAGTGACCTTCACTAGCATTCTTCCAACATGTAGCAATACCCATGTGTCAATAGAGGAAAATTTGTACTCAGGTGACTAATGGAAAAGCATCATCTACATTTGAAAGGGAGGCATTAAAAATAAAGAGGATGAGTCCAAGGCTTGTCTTGTATATCAAAGCCACATCATTATGAAGAGGTTTGTAGATGTCCATGTCCATTAAAATGCGAGAAAAGTAGTGTGCCCCATGTAGAAAGAGGAAGCATCAACTTTCAAGAAGTAAAAATAGAGTTGCAAATGGTCCCATAACAAGAAACCTCTCAAAGTTTAAAGGAAAACTTCGAAAGTAACCCACATCAAATGCACATTCAGAGACTGGCCAAGGCTATATGGAGAAAGCACTCTCCCTAAGACCACAACTTACACAACACCAACTCTTTGTTCTCTAAAGAGACAAAAGAAGCAATGAAGAAACCTTAAGCACAAGGGAAGAACTCAATCTTACATGCCATAAGAGGCCTCCAAAAGTCCAACACCTATTTGTGAAAATTAGAAAGAGAAGGCCAAAGGTTGTAAAATCTACACACAAGATTCCTATGTTGGTAGAAGTGCTCATTTTCCACCACACCAACCACAAACAACCATCAAGGAGGCTTTGGCACAAGAGAAGAGACGAATTTTATCTCTCAAATGGTGAGCAACATATGCAAAGCTCCAATCACCGACAATAGAAGGAATACCAAACACTAGAGGAAGGATGCCACCAACATTGACCTCAACTATTGCAAAAGGTTAACCAACCCTATAGGAATCACAATTGAAGAAGCACTCAAAATTATAGAGCTAGGATCAACATAAAGGCTAAGAAGAGAAGCCAATACTAGAGAGAGACACACAAGTCATGAAAATTCACACACATAAGACCCATGACCTCCCAACAATAGAGAATCACCATGGTCATGATTAGCACAAGCTTATACTAAGGGGCAGTGAATCAATACAAGTCAATCCTTTTAACTTTTCAAATCAACCACAATAATAGCTTTAAAATATCAATAATCAAGAACTTAAGAAGAACACATGACTTACAAGGGACCTCTTCTGAGAGAAAACCATGGCAAGAATATTTTCTTATATATAGAAACTTCTCTTACAACTTTGTAATCACCCACCTACTAAAGACACCAATCCCCACTTATATTTATAGGCATCAACCCACTAGAGACCAATCCCCACAATTAAACTCTGACCCAGCAAGAGACATCAATCTCTTCAATTTGTGTGGCACGAACCTCTAGCAACAAAATCTTAGACTACTTAAAGTAACTACCTCCACAATCTGCCTTAAGTCTACCGTAAATCACCTCCACAAACTACTATAAATCTACCATAGATCTCTTCTAACTCAGCTCTATCTCTTCTAATAACTTTTTTTGTAAAAGCTTCTTCAGATATGATTTTTAACTCCTCAAGGTATGCTCATGTGTACTCATGTGTAGAAAGATATTGCATTAAGTTTGCATCTTACACCTCAAAATTATCTTCCTTCATACCCCACACATGCACTCCTCCCAAGAAAGGTGACACTTCAAGCAAGTTGGTCCCTTTTTAATTTATTTATTTTAAAATCTTTAACACAAACTTGGGTGCCAAATGGGATTTTTAATATTTATCTTATTTTATTTAGCAAGAAAGGCCCCAAAATAAGAAGGTTTGGCCAACATAGTATAAAAAACTTCACCAAATGATATCTCTGTCAATTATAGTATAAAATCTCTTTCCATAAGGCTTCTAAATAGATCCTCCTTAAGCGGCAATATGATGTCCTGTGAATCCTCCTTTGACATCAATGAAAACTATTATCGAACAATCATTGAAACAAGCAGGAGTTGGTTTTATTGAAATGCAAAAGGTAGGGGAGTTTAGTTTGTTTTTTTTTGTTTGGACTGGTGTGTATTGTTTCTAGCTAATATTATTATTAGTTTTTTGGATTATAGATAATACTAATGTTTTTTTAATTGTTGGTTACATCTCTCATACTATAGATAAGGAGATGAACTCCATAAGAGTGACTCCAATTTTTCATAATATCATATTATGAAAAATATTATGCAACCTATCATTTTATTGTGTTTGTACTAATTAATCATTTCTCAATATTGCATAGCTGATAGGCTGCAATCTTAGAGGGGAGCAAGGTTGCACACCTCATTCAGAAACATAAAATGTGAATGGAAATGCAATTCCCTGGTGGAATTCCACATGAGGTTTCATACACCAAATTTGTACCTCATTAGACAGTGACCTAAAAGACTACCTATTCTGAATTTTATTTTTATTTATATCTTTTGGGTTTTTTTTCCTTCATTTTTGAATTTGCCTTGGAAACAACAGACAAAACATCTAGAAATTTTAAGGGATCAAATATATTCGGCACTGACAATAACAACTCAATCTCGAAGATTTGGCATAAGGAACTGCACACATCAGTAGCAACCCGCATAAATAGAGCGGTAAAACATAATCCCAGTTAGATTAGAACTTAGGCAGTCTACTTATCAGCCTGACTCACTTCGCTAACAGTCAAATTTTCCAAATTGATCTTTTAAAAAAAATTGTCATGTTTTGCCTTCAATAAATTATATTATTTCTTATAGTTCAGAATTATCAAAAGCTATGATGGTGCAATCACATTAAATCAATATCAAATGTATAGCAACCTTCAAACAGATCTAATGAGATTTTGAGGTCATTTTTTTCTTTTCCTTTTTAATGTCAGTCTAGCCAGCACCCCAACTTGGCTTATGAGACACCCCAAAAGATTTTTTCTTGTTACTTTATTCATATTGTTCAATTTATTACCCCTCCAGTTTTCACCTCATGACAACTCAGAATAAACTAAGCCTTGCCAGTTTATCAGGAGCTGAGATTTTCATACATAAAACAAGGTTTAGTTATGTTCTTTCCCGCCTGCAAAATATATACTCATCATATGACATCCTGACTTAAGTAATTATCAAAATGTCCCTACAAATCATGAGAACCATGTTACCTTAGATTGTGGGTCGGTGAGGAAACCAGCTATGCCCACACTATACCTTTCCCATGCTTTTAGCAGCTTTAACTTGTTTTACTCGGGCCAAATAATCATATTTAAGTATCAAAAGCACAAAAGTTTTGTTCCAAAAAAAGGATAAAGAACAGGCCTGACAGATATATGTCCCAAAGCCATGATAGCCAAAGTGGGATGGAAAAGAAATCTAACACAGGAAGATAATAGGAGTCTGTGCAGTGCAAACCATAAAGTTTAGATAGATCATTTAATTTTTTGTCAGAAAGACTGCTGCTGCAATAACTATATACAAATACGAGTGTATCTGGAAAGCCCTCATTCACTATGTTAATGTTTAAACCCACTACAGTTGACTTTCTAAACTATACTAGTGGGGTGAGGGGTAGAACCTATTATGTACATGATACGACTGATGACTCATATCATGTCCATAATTCTTTCATTTATAGTTTTTAATGTTTAACTTTTAATGCAATCTTCTAAGGTCCAGATGGTGAACTACCGCAAATTCATCAGTATGTCACTGTCAGCATTAGAGAAATTCTGATACCAGCAATTAGAAATTTAAAAGCAGCTTCTGTGCTTCAGAAAATGGAGCAAAATAAAATAGAACTGAAAATAAATTGCCCCTCAAATATATCAAATTTACAATCTATACAGATCGGTACTCTGATAGCTGACAAGAAAGCATGGCCAAGCCCCAGCAACACCTGAAGATGTATATAATTGTGACACAATTTAAGCCAGAATCATCTGTCAACAAAATGCAGTTGATCGTCTCACCACACCATTACTTGAAAGCTGTTCGCTGTTAGCAGGATTAGTCTATGATACAAATCATGGCTTCCGTTTGACATAAGATAGATATGGATCTTGAGCTACAGTAAGCACATCTGGTCTTTCTATTTGGTCGTATGTCAAGCATCGCCTTATAAGTTCCTGGAAGATTTCAAATCCAAATGTCTAATCAATTAAAGCCTCTTATATCCTAATTTGTATGAATGAGACAAAAGCAGCATGTTCTAACTGCAAACAGAACCCACCTTTGCCTCGTTTGAAGCAGCAGGGCGTGATGGAAATTCCACCTTACGGGCTTTTATAATTGTATCTTCCCTGAGAATTCTCTCTTGAGTCTGATCATGGCCAAAGGGTCGCTTTCCAAAAACCATCTGATACAATAGAATACCAGCTGACCAAACATCAACCTGCATTCATGTTCCAAAAACAGAAAAATGAGTATATATAATAATAATATGCATGATGACTAACTTGATAATAATATGCATGATAACTAACCTGATAAACTTATTTATCACAAGACCATTTTAAAAAACCCACATTTAACCCTCTCTTTCTGCTATGAGTCCCATTTTGAAGAAAAGGGAATCTGTGAATCTACCTTTTAAGAAAATGAGGATTCTGATTTGTTCTTAAACAAGGATTGTTTCTTATTTATTTGCTTCTTTCCAATGTTACTAAAATCCTTATTACACTTAGTAAATTGGCTTTCAACCAGTGCATGGAATTTTAAAGATTTTATTATGCCCATCTAAATCAATTTGTCCTATTACTCAATCAAATCTTTGGAAAAAGCAACAAAAAAATAGTGAATTCAATTCTCCAAGCATCTTTCCTAGCATGAAAATGTCAAAACAAAGACTAAAAAATTAAGACCAAATTTTCACCACACACAAAAGACAACTTGAGTCATTTTCAAAGTTACAATTCTTAGGTAGCTTTCTTAGTTATTTGAATTATGTGATGTCCTAAATGTTGGCATAAACTAAGTTGTCATTGGTAAAGTAATTGGCAAACATCAATCCCACCGGAACACCGGTACATCACACCAGTACTCATAATTGTGAACCAGTAGACTAAGCAAGAAAGCAGTGTACTTTAACTGGTCATGCTTATACCGGTCCAGGTTTTTCCAACCGGTCTTGACACACGCACAGGGAACAAATGACTAACCGGATACAAGCTCTTCACCGGTTAAGTGCATGATAATCCGAATCAGATTATGCGGAGCGTTTTTCAATTAAACTGGAGTTAGCTTTTTCAGTGGAACTGAAGTTAGCTTTGTTTTTTCTGCGAGCATTTCAAGGTAAACTAAGGATCAGTTTGCAAGCTTTTTTGCATGCATGATTTATGGGAGAGTTTACAGCTTGGCAAAACTATGAGATATATTTTTAATAAGATAATTTCTTATAAATATAGGTAAAAGGACATGAAAGATGTGTTGTTGAATATCAAGAGCATAGAGCGAAGGAGAGCAAGAGAGTAGAATCTTCTAAGAGGAATCACAGTCACAAGAGGTGAAAGGGAGAGAAAGATTCAACAGCTAAGCAGAGGAAAGGGTAAACAAGTATGATCTAATTTGACAGATAGTGTCATCATAAGATCATTGCTTTAAATTGTGAAGCATATTTGAATCCCTCAATCAGGGTGAACCCTTACAGGTTCTTTGTATAAATCTCTTTACCGGGTAACATCTTTATTGTTGTTCTAAGTCCTCTTACAAGGCAACTCCTAACAGGGTAAAAATCCTAATAGGTCTTCTATCAAATCTCTTAACCAGGTAACACTCTTACCAGTGTTTTGTAAGCCTCTAACAGGGCAGCTTTATTATTGCAGTAGTGGAGTTTGTGGGTTCTATCTCACTATGGTTTTTTCCTTCTGAGGGTTTCTACGTATAAATGTTGTGTTGACTTGTACATTTAATATTTGTTTATGGTTGTTATAGTATTTTTTTTATTTTTGTATTAACAAGAATATATGTTTGCTTAAAAGAGTAATAGAAATTGAATTTACTGATTCACCCCCCCTCTCAGTACCCGGTTAGGATTAACAATTGGTATCAGAGCCTAGGTTCTAAGAGATAGAAAGCTTAACCACTTGAGAAAAGATCATGGGGGGTTACAACTATCAAAAGCAGTTTGAGGAAGCCAATGACATGATAGCCTCTCTTGAGAATAGACTGAGGAGGTCTCTTGCAAAGAGGAAAGAGCTGGCTCTGCAACTGAGTGAGTCATGAAACCATTGAGGAACTCTCTGGGCAGAGTGGATCTAATGAAGCAGTAGAGGCGGTCTCTGATCTCATGGAGAAAAATCAGAATTTGACCGATCAAATCTCCAATCTGAAAAGGGAGCAGGAAAGTCATGCTCTGAGGATGACTAAACTCATTGAAGCCAAAAGAAAAGCTGATGATGAGAAGACTAGTGCCATAGAAGCATAGTTAACTGCTGAAAGAGCAAGAAATCTGGCTGAAGATGCACTAAGAGAGAGTGACGCTCTCATATTGCAATTGCATGCAGACATGCAAGGCATAAATCAAGAGAATGCAATCATGCATGAGCATTTGCATGACAAAGATGAAGCATGCAAAAAGATGACTGCTGAATTGGATCAATTAAAGGAACAGCTGAAGACTCTTGAAGAGAGGAATGAGAAACTTAGAAGGTACAATGAAAGTTCTGAGAAGCTTGATGAGCAACTGAGGGCTCAAAGAAAGCACAGGGATCCCACAGGTCTTGGGTACATCAGTCAAAGAAACAATGAAACCAGTGAGTCCTTTGGAGACAAGCAAGGCAAGAAGGAAAAGAAGACAAAGGTAAAATGACCTTCAAACCCTCTTGCAAGCATTGTGGCAAACCGGGTCATAAAACTAATGATTGCAAAAATGCACCGGTAAAACCATTTACTTCTAACAGTTACTGCAGCAATTGTTACAACTATGGTCACAAGACCTTTGAATGCAAGTCTTGTTCCAACAGTGTGTCCAGTGGAAGCAGGGGAAGCTTCAAGGGTTATTGTTATGCATGCAATAAGTTTGGACACAAAGCTAAAGAATGTAGGTCCACAACCATGGCATTCAAATCCCCACCGAGACCGGTATTCCATAATAGGAATGTAAACCAGAGCACATCTAACTATGCTACTTGTGGACCATCAGGGCATAGGAACTCTAATTGTCACTCACCCATGGACAGGGAAAGAAGGGTCAATCCATGGAGAGGAACCGGAATGGCTTGTTACAACTGTAACAAGATTGGGCATTTGGCCGAGGACTGTAGAAACCGGTCAATGAACAAAGGCAAAGGACCAGCGAGACAAGTAAAGAAGAAGTTGTCCCCCAACCAGAAGGATAACGTGAGTAAACAGACCAACACTGAAATCAAGAAAACTTGGACTGTAAAGGGGACAAAGAGTTTCGTTGAGGAGAAATCTGAGGTAAGGTCATTATCTACTGATGGTGATATCTCTTCAGCAAATTAAGCCTAAGGGCTTAAGAGGAACAAGTAGCAAGGCTACTGTTCTCGGAGGAACTAGTGAGTTGTGATCTCACTCAGTCAAGTAGTGGAACCGGGAAGGAGTCCCCAGTCTAACATGTGAACAGGACAGGTAAGAGTTGCTGACGTAGCAAGGTGGATATTGCAACCGAGGATATGTGAACAGGTAACGAGTTTGCGGACCGGTTGTCAAAAGAAAGATTAGGTAAAGGTAATTAATACAGTAACCGTTAACAAATGTTACCGTTTGCTAATTACCGTTACAACCTAACTCTATAAAAGGGAAAGCTGATTACTCATTTCACTTTACATTGCGATTTGTGATTATTGTTTTCATAAGCTTGAGTAATCTTTTCTTGTTGTGATTTACGTTCTTTGCTTAGCGAATTATGTAAATCTTATCAAGAACTTTCTGCAAATAGTCTAGTATCATGGCATCTTCATCTTCTGTAGTGAGCCTAATAAGTGCAAATCAACTAGATAGACCAGTTTATGACATCATGGCAGTTCAAAACCGAGAGAATGATATGACGGGTGGGAGCTCTATCGTCTGTCCCTGAAGGTGTATTCATGACTGAGGATGTAACAACATTCATCCACAACAGACAGGAGGAACTAGGTGAAACATTCGTTCAGAGTGAATACCTCTCACTTTGTGAAGACAGGAAGCTTCAATCAAAATACGCAAAGCTTGAATCATCGGGTTTGATCAATGGAGTAAAATATCCAACCATGTTTCGACCGGATTGGATTAGACTAGTTCTGAGCAGGGTTCACGACCCAAGGATGTGGCTTGCGAAAGGCGCGATTACACCAATTATGAAAGAAGACCTTCGCAGGGTAACTGGTTTGCCGTAGGAGAAGCTCTAACCCTAACGACAATAGCAAATAAATCACACGGTTGGCAAAGTCCAAATACGACAGTCGGTTGATGACTGTAAACGATATTGAAGACAATGGCGTTCGGTTTGCTGCAACGGTTATCGGCTACAAAGTATATCAGTCGAGTAACCTGAATAGCATACTGAGAGGTGCGATACATGTTGCGCATAGGATTATGCACGACAATGCGTGATATGACATATGCACTATGTTGAGGAGCCAAATCTTTGAAAATCTAAAGAAGCTCGGCTTGGTCAAGAAGAAGTTTCTAAAGTATGGGACATTGCTGGTATGTTTGTTCTTCATTACCAAAACTTCTTTCCAAGCATAGGCAAGGTAACATGGCTAGAAGATAAACCGGTAATGATTCAAATAGGTGAGTTAGCAAATAACTTGGGAACCGGTTTAATAAGGTCATGACAAATTATTTTGAAGCCTTTCAGCTAAGAATGCACAACAAGGAAAGAATTCCCTCAACCATTGTTGAACAATACAAGGAAGAGATGTGTTTTTTGGTGAGCACCGATCATTGTATTATCCAAGTTGTGGAGCCAAGGTTCGAGTATGCACCAGAACTCGGTTATAAGATTACTTCTAAGATTGCAAAGGCATATGTTGATGCACTTCAAGAGAGCGACTTAGATCTCTCGGCATATCGGTTTGGCACCTATGAAGAAATTCAATCAAATTTGAAGAAAAAGGCATCGACTAAGGAACCGAAGAAGGTTTACGTTAAAAAAACTCCCACTCCCAGGAAGAAGAAGCTAGCAGCTGAAGAACCAAAGGTTCAAAGAAAGAGGACTCAACAAGCATCCACGCACAAGGTGAGGAAATGGAAGAAACAAAAACTGAAGAAACCACTACTCTTCACAGAAAGAGAAAGACCAGGAAACCGACAAAAGAGGATGCACCTAGAGGAAGGAAACCAACCATAGATGAAGTGGTTGAAGGAATAAAGGAAACAGGTGGATTGGGTGTAGTCAAAAGAAGATATGAGCTTGGTGATGAGGAAGATAAGAGAAAGTTGTAGTTTTCATTCTTCACAAGTATAACTTAACACCTGTTGTACTTCATCATACAATACCTGAAGATCTAGTAGGAATAATTGAAGGTAGATGGAAATTTTCCTCAGATAAGGAAAGAGAACTGAGGATAAGGGCTCTACTAGAAGTGCAGAATCACCTTAGCGTGGAAGAGGCAACTAATCAAGCTGACCTGTACAAACAGAGTTTCAATATAAGAAAGAGAACTGGTCAGGTCCTGATTGGTCAAGTGGATAAAGTTCACGATGAAGGGGTTGCTACATGGACGAATGTTCTGAAGCAACAATATCAAGCAGAAGCAGAATGCCAAAAGACCACAAAGCCACCAGTAATTGACACTAGAAAGGGAGGGGGCATACTGGGAGATGAGACACCGGTCAAAGCAAAGTCTGCAAGTGAACCGGTCATCGTGGATATCACTGGAGACACAAGTGGTGATCTAACTCCAACCCTACTTGCTTTCCCAGTTAAAGGTAAAGCTCAAACTTTAACTGTAGATAATATAGTTGATGAAATCATGGATTTTGGTGAAGTGTCAAATGTTGCAAAATGGTTCAGTGTTCTGGTAGAGGAGGATAAGGAGAAGATTGAAATTGCTCTGTTAGAAACCTTTTTAGATTTCAATAGAAGTCCTAGGGACTATAGGCCTCACTTTCTGCCAGAATTGAATAAGAGGCTAATGGCCAAATGGAGAATCAGTTTGGCCCAAAACAATAAGATGATAAGGGAAACTTTGACACAAGTAAGACTAGGTCTCAATGATGAGACAATAAAAATTCTGATGGAAGCAATGTCACTCAATTTGGAGACGAAAAATAGGGTTGCCAAGATCATTAATGGATAGAAAAAAGATGTGTATGAAGATTCTCTAGATTTTTGGCAAAAATATGACTTTAACACTCTTAAGTCTACAAGTCCACAGGACATCTCATAAGATGAACCTGAAAAAAAGTTGGTACCACAGGCACAGTTCACAACTGGTGAACAAGCATCCACAAGCAAACAAGCAACAACCGGTGAGGAGGTTACACGTGAACAATTCACATCCAGTGAACAGGTTAATCTGGGAAAACAAGTTCAACCAAAAGAACAAGAACAGGGAGAGTCATCGGCAAAGATGACTACAGAAAAAGAAACAAATTATTTCAAATGATCAACAAGTTGCGGAAGAGCAACAACAGTTTGAGCAACCTCTGTAAGAGCAAGTACATCAAGAAGAAGTACATCCAGAAGAAGAGGTAAGACAAGAAGAGACTTTGCATCAAGAAATACCTCAACAACAGGAGTTGTCTGTTACAGAAGAACAGGAGAAACCTGCAGAAGAAGAACCAGAATAGGAAACAAGGCAAAAAGAATCAATAGATGTTCCAAGTACATCTTCATCAAAGAGAAAGCTAACATTTGCAATAGATTCTGAATCAAACAAAAGCAAAGTTAGTGAAATAGTTGTTGACATAAGAAAAATGTCAGCAAGGCAGCTAAAGGAGCTCACTAAGAGAAAACAAGATATGGTTCTCTCTAGTGTAAGGAATATCTTGCACAATTTTGTACCTGATACAGATATAGATGAAGATGAACCGGTAATTGATCAATTGGAGGTACTAGCGCAAGCAATTGGGATAGATGTCACTACCCCAGAAACAATTGTAATTGATCACTATGAGAAGAGAATAGATATTCTTCACAAACGGGTTGAAAAACTGAAAGCTATTGTATCTACAAGAACCGGAGAGCTACAGGGACTAATACAGGAAGCTAGAAGGTTGATTACAAGGACTTCAAATTTTGAAGATTTTGTAAAGGATATAACTGAGAGAACGAACAGGACAACAAAAGAGATAAAGGTTTTAACATCAAAATTTGATGGTAAAAGCTCTTCTGCAACTGAGTACAGCCGGGAGCTGACAAGTCTTGCTCTCACCTTAAGGAAAGCATCAAAAGAAAATACAAAAAGAATCCAAGATCTTATTGGATTTCAGTTGTTCATTGCACCGACTTTTGATATAATGCAAACAACAGCAACTAATATAGACAAACTTCTGAAGGAACCTGATTATAAGACAGTGGAAGACATGGAAAATCTCATTGTCTCACTGCAATCTGCGAAGAAAACTTTGGATCATATAACAGGTATCTAGAAACCTTTTCTAGAATCTGCAAGGAAGATCTACAAAGACATCTTCAATAAGTTACAGTTATAAAATGTAAACATGTAAAGAGTAACCACCCTTTGTCCCTTGGAGGCAAAAAGGGGAAGATGGGGAAGATGGAAGTGCAGAGATTAAAGAAGTCTACAGAAGTGTAGAGACAGTGTGGCAGGTACATGCTATAGGTAGATGAGCAGACCTATAGGCGAAGTCTACAGGTGATGTATTGATATGTTTTGCCACCAATGCCAAAGGGGAAGATTGTTGCTTAGTTTTCAATCGTAAAGTAATTGGCAAACATCAATCCCACCGGAACACCTGTACTCATAATTGTGAACTGGTAGACTAAGCAAGAAAGCAATGTACTTTAACCGATCATGCTTATACCGGTCCAAGTTTTTCCAACCGGTCTTGACACACACACAAGGAACAAATGACTAACCGGATACAAGCTCTTCACCAATTAAGTGCATGTTAATCCGAATCGGATTATGCGGAGCGTTTTTCAGTTAAACTGGAGTTAGCTTTTTCAGTGGAACTGAAGTTAGCTTTGTTTTTTCTGTGAGCATTTCGAGGTAAACCTAGGATCAGTTTGCAAGCTTTTTTGCATGCATGATTTATGGGAGAGTTTACAGCTTGGCGAAACTATGAGATGTATTTTTAATAAGATAATTTCTTATAAATACAAGTAAAAGGACATGAAAGATGTGTTGTTGAATATCAAGAGCATAGAGCGAAGGAGCTCGCAGGAGAGTAGAATCTTCTAAGAGGAATCACAGTCACGAAAGTGAAAGGCAGAGATTCAACAGCCAAGTAGAGGAAAGGGTAAACATGTATGATTTGATTCGACAAATAGTGTCATCATAAGATCATTCCTTTAAGTTGTGAAGCATATTTAAATCCCTCAATCAGGGTGAACCCTTACAGGTTCTTTGTATAAATCCCTTTACCGGGTAACATCTTTATTAGTGTTCTAAATCCTCTTACAAGGCGACTCCTAACAGGGTCAAGATCCTAACAGGTCTTCTATCAAATCCCTTAACTGGGTAGCACTCTTACAAGTGCTTTGTAAGCCTCTAATAGGGCAGCTTTATTACTACAGTAGTGGAGTTTGTGGGTTCTGTCCCACTGTGGTTTTTTCCTTCTAACCGAGGGTTTCCACGTATAAATGTTGTGTTGACCTATGCATTTAATTTATGTTTATGGTTGTTATAGTATTCTTTTAATTTTTGTATTAACAAGAATATCTGTTTTCTTAAAAGAGTAATAGAAATTGAATTTACTGATTCACCCCCCCTCTTAGTAACCGGTTAGGATTAACACAAAATGTTGTCTACGTTGTTTGGACTCCACACTAATTAAGTCATTTTGAAGTTAATGACCTCTTATTTTGTCTATTTAACCAAACAACTATTTCAGCTTGTCAAAAGTCTTCGTAGGTATTCCAACATGAAAAAGAAGACCAAGCAAGAGATCCAATAAAACAATGGAATCCCAGCCTTCAGGAGAAATTGGAAACTTGTCTCAATGAGGGTAGTATTAACCCTAACTCTGCTATTTCTGAGGTTCAAAAAAGAATGGACAACATGGAGAGCACCATCATTGACATCCTCCAGCATAGCAAGGACAGCATGAAAACTTCCAACATAAATCTCAAAGCCCTGGTCAACATGTTGGACAGCGGCCCTGAGGAGGAAAGTGAACACAAGAATGACTCTTCAGAGGCTACTGGAGGGCCCAGTTCCAAAACCCGAGCGAACACTAAGAAGAGGTCTCCTTCTGTGAAGAAAAATGTTGAAGAACTGAAGCGGGTCATTGGGAGGATGGACAATATTCAGGCCAGAATGGATAAGACTCTGGATGAGAAAGTCGGGGTTATCTATTATGTCAATTAAACTGGTTCCCGTGCTGGTTTTTTGACTGTTGGGCTGGTTTTTTCATGCTTCCTAGTGTTTTGATGCCCTTGTAGCACTTCGTAGGGCAGTTTGTTGTTGTTGTCCTTTTTGTTGTTGTTACTCTTTTCGATCTTCCGCTTTTGACTTTGTAAAGGGTTTCGGGTCCCCTTCAAAACCTGTTTTTTCCAGTAATCAGAACAAAACAATGGAATCCATATGCTTCATCACATTTGTTTAACCATTTAATTTTTCCGCATCTGATGTAGGTTCTATTTCGATTCCTTGTGTTACCTTGAAACATAGTTTGCAGACTTGGACTCGGAGTGTACACAGCAAGCCCAAAAGTTTCAACTCGGCAAAAACTCAACAACTTAGAAAGTGCTAAAAATAAAATTTCTTAAAGAGTAGTTTTTTAATTCAATTACAAAGTGTCACTTGGATAACCCCACATTTCTATTAGCCCAAAACTAGCTTCTTCCACTAAGCAATTCTTATAGAGTGTCAATGAGACCATTGTTAAACCAAACTATCTTTAGCATAATTGCTCTCGTGGTTTGAGAATTCCCTTGGCCAATTGAGAGTGTGCTCTCACCAGCTTCTAGTTTAAATTGACCACCATATTTTGCAAACTAAAAGGGCTTGCTACCTTTGGTCTCTACAAGAGCTGGAGAACTAAGGCATTTTTGGGGGTATCTTCTCTACCATGAAATCCATAGGTGGTACCATTATTTATATGGAAACTTTGGAGGTTCTCTTTCCACATTCCCCTACCCTAATCAAAGATGCTTGGCTCTATTTCTTCATTAAGTCACTGCTTTCGGGCATAGATCCCTCTGTGGAGGCCCAAGAACTACCAAAATGATTACTTCTTTCAACCCACCACAATGTTAGCAGTGTTAAGTGGCTTTTGGATACTACTAATTCATGAAGGGCAGAGGGCAAATCAATGAGACATTAGATTTACTTTCATTGAGGCTCCTCAATGCCTCAACTCTCATTCTAATGGTCATGTTTCTATCTCCTCTTGGTGTTAGTGACCCTAAACCACTCATCTTGTATAGCACAAGTCTCAAGCGCAAGCTCCCATTAACAATTTCTTTTCTACCACCAACCATCCTTTGGCCTTGAGTGTTAAGGAAGATTCTATGTGGAATTGACGATCTCCAAGCATTGTCTAGCCAACAACCTTGACAAGAATTTACATATCCCGCACTTGTACTCCAGCAATGATTGATGATAATATTCTTGGCTTTTCCAATGCATTCCAAATTACAAACATCTAACAATTTTTTGCTTCCTACCTAAGTTGTAGATTTTATTCTTCTTTTGCTCTCAAGCATTTGTGGGGTCTTCCTCTAACACATCTACTTATACTCATTTTGGGGTTACAATTATAGATTTAACCATGCTTGTCTATTTATTTGATTTTATTGCTTTCTTTGCTTTATTGTGTTTGCTTTGCATCAAGATCCCTTTCTGACCTAGTGCTTCGCTATTGTGATAAATGAACATTTCATTCCAACTTTACTCATCATCATGGACATTAATATAATTTATTTGTTTCTTCTAATCATTTCTTCACTTACTTGAGGAAATTGTCTCCAATTTCCCCCAATCAACCAAAAACACCTTGAATTGCAAAGATAAGCCAAGGGGCAATGTAGTGTCTAGGAAGATGTGAATTGCATATAAGCCATAAATAGTGTTGGGGTTTACACATATGGATATATTCTAAGTATTCAATGAGAAGACCACAAACACCTAGGTATGGAATATCCTCGATATTGAAATGCTTTGTCAAATCCCAAAGGATCCTTACAAGGCGATCCAAACTTCATAAGCTAACGAGCATAAATGTTTCCAACTATACTTGATTGTTTAGCTAGTAGATTGAAGACTCCCCAAGTACTCGACATGACTAGCAGGACTCGCAAATCCTAAGGCCCATCGAGTCGACTCGCCAAGAGTCGCAAGCTGAGTTTGACTGAGTGCTCGGCCAAGTCCTAGGAAAAAACTTGTTGAATCTCGTGGTCAAACTTGCAAGTCTTGAGCTTGGGCTCAGCAACGTACAAATAAAAGGGCGTCAGACCAAAAACAAAGTGGGAAAAACAATTGAAAAACCCCCCACTAGTTATTGGGATATCTTTTCATATAAGAAATTTGATTACAATGAGGGGTCTAGGAGTGGAGAACAGAATCGAGAACTTACACAACTAATTTTATTACTATCATAATATCATTCATCAATGATGAAGTATCATACTATTATCAATATCAAAGATTCAATGTGATTATTAGAACCTCTCCTCAAGTTTTCACTGGACCTGGGAAGCAGAAGATATAAAATGTTATAATATTCATTAATTTTGTTTTTTGTGTAATTCTACAGTTTTTTGTCAAGTCTGTGCCAATCCTAAGTCCAAGTCAAAGTTTTGGTCTGCTGAGTCGAGCCCAAGTCTAAGTCTTCAAACTTTGGTCCAAATATTGAGGAGATATAATAATAATTTATTCTCATAAGCTTGACATCCCACAATAATTCGAAAGCTTCGATTAAAGTAAGTTCTTAGAATTGCATTAAATTGCCAAGTCAATGTTCAAACCACTCAGACAAATATTCACAATAAATAACTCCTTCAAAGCCCATGACTCATTGGAATATACAATTCAATATTACAACATATGTTACATCCCTTGTGAACCTTTTGAAATAACTATAATAACTATTTCATGTGGAGTGTGATGTTAGATGGTTATGTGACTTTCAGTAATTTGGCTTCATAAATTACGATTATGATGATTTAATTTACGTATGTGAACTATTGGGAAAGAATTATGAAGGATTTCATTATGAATGATATAATAAACATTTTAATGTTGTTAATGGATTATTTTTATAATGATGATGGAATATAATCCTTCATTGTCAACAAATGCAAGAGAAGGTCCATCCTATGAGTGGGAGAAGAGTATCATCAGCATAGGCGTATGTGAACACAAGGTGAAGGTCGAGAATGTCATATGAGCTGCAGTCATAATTGTTTTACTAGTCATCAAGTCCGAAAGCAAAGTTTCCTTAGATGTCTAGATGGTTACCTTTCTCCTCTGGTGTAATTTAGAATTTTGGCATTAACAATAAAATTATGCTCGTCGATCTTAAGAAACAACCATGGTGATCTCTTTTGTTATTTTCATTTTGTATTTACATGTGTGTGTGTAAACTTATATGAAATGCCCATAAATGTAATTAAATGTACAGGTGTATGTCAACGACCATTAAACGTATGTTTATTGACTAAATAATCAATGAGGATCCATGCTCTAAATGACAGGGTGGATGTATCCACAATGAATGACAAGTTGAATACGCAAGGTGAAAGTTGACGCTAGTTGAAATGCACATATGCATTATATTACATACACACTAAATTAAAGTTCAAATATATGTTATTTACATGTGTGTGTGTGTGTTGAATGTAATTTTGTGCCTTTCTTTTGAGCAGCTTGATGCATATTTTATTGAACCCCATCTTTCTTCATTGGGGGCTCAAGTTTGAATTTTGGTGGGAGTTCGGTTGAGGTGGCAAGAGTAACTCCTCTTGCCACCACAGGCAAGGAGTTACTTCTTGCCATCGTTTTCTTTTTGCTAGAGGCCGGCTATTTGAGAGAGCATTCTTGCTCAAGTAGGGGGTTGGAAATTTTCATTTTGTTTGCGATTGAAGTTATTTTGGGGAAGGCTTGCATTCTATGTTTTTTATTTTGTTTGGGAGCTATACCTTCAATTTGTGAAGGACCTGTAATATCACTTTCCCCTCAAGTGCATTTCAATTTAGCTTGGACTACGAACTTGATTGGTAGGCATGAAACTATCTTTCTTCCTTCTAGCGCTCTTGCACATAAGTTTTTATTTCACTGCATCTTGGAAAGGATTATTCGCACTTAAGCATTTTCCTATTATGAATTTGATCCTTGTGTTGGGCGAAATCATGCTACTAGAGGTATTTTAGGGTTTGTGGATGCAAAGAAAAGCCTTAAAAATGTCTTCTTTTGTTACTTATTGGCGCTCAACACCTTTGGGTATGCCCAATACATACCCTAGGGATACCCAAACACCCGAGTCCATGGGTGTACCATATACCCAAGAGTACCCCCAACCGAACTCGTACCCAGACACACCCAATACTAGTGCAGGAGGCCTTACTAGCATACTCGATAACATAGCCCTACGTGTACATGGGTGTGGACCCATTGGACCCACAAGGACACGACAAACATTTTTGAAGTACCCAGTAACACAATTAAAAAGTATAGTCAAGAATCAAGAGTTTAGTTTACTTATTACATCCTACCTATTATAGCTATTAAATTTTGCTCATTGAATATGTCCAAAGCAATTTGATTGTAAAAACTAGACATTCATAGTTGAAACTTTATAGTAGTTTGAATCCAATCCACAACAAACTTGGAGGGTACAAAATTGCATTTTTATAGTCATGTCCCTAGTATTAGTTGTCTAATCTTCAATATCCCCAATTCATTCATCTAAAGGATCAAGGCAAGGAGATCACACTACATACTTGAATAAAATTAAGGCTGAAAGTTTAGGTAGATCCTTGCAAGCTTCCATTGAATAGAAGAACTTGATTTTGGTTGGTGGTTATTTGTTGCTAGTTACAACCATAGATCTTTGAACTAAAATCTATTAGCAAACAAACTCTATTTTCTAGATGACAACTATCATAATATCACTTTCCAAAATGATAACTACAATATTAATTTGGAGTTATTCCCCCAAGTTTGTTTCTGCTCTTCCTCTTCTTTAGCCATGTAGTAGGTAGTGTCATATTGTTCTCTTTAACATAGATTTCAGATTCTAAGAGGCCTTGATTCCAACTTATTATTACGATAATAGATAGTTTCTAATTGTATCTCTCTTTCGTCTATTTCTAATGGTCACTCTTTTTGTAATGTTTCCATAAACTCCTTCTGTTCATTATGGAAACTTTCTCTTTCACTCTACAAGAATGTTTCTATTTCCTCTCTCTTGTTCATTATAGAAACATTATCTTGTATCTTGTATATATAGATCATTCACGATCATTGTTTAATTAACACATTCATTATTTTACCACAATACTTATTACTACATCATAGTTTGCCAACTTGGACTCAAATTAGGGCCAATAGACCAAAAATTTCCAGCTCCGTGAAAACAACGTAATAAACACTTAATTTGAAAGAAAACATATATGTACCAAATGAGTTTGGTGGGGTTTTGGGAGCAACGCCCCAACAAGATCAAGGGCTAGCACCCCTCATGAGGTTTGAGGGTAGTGCCCCTAGTAAAAGGATGATTTCCCATTGCGTTTGTGTGGAGGGATGCACATGTGTGGGTGTGTGGCATGTAAATGCACGTGTGCATGCATGTGCACATGCTTTCATACTCATAAGATTTCCACTTGGGTTGTCAGCATCTATCATCCTAGTTCAAGAAACATTGTAGAACATGTTTTGAACATAAGGCAAAACAATACATGGATCTGGCATCATTCTCAATATGATATTTCCAACATATAAGTTCTAAAAAATACATACCAATGTGATATGCCAGATTGATACAAGGAGCATTAAAATAGTAACATTGTTTAGTTATTATTAAGGAATAATAATTCATTTTAATACAAATCATGGAATACGAGTGATTAAATGTAGGGACATGTTACACATCCTCAAAGAGTGTACATGCAAAGGTGAAGGAACCCTTCTGCAGCGACAAGATCTAAGAATCCCTCCAAACCATTTGCATCACTAAAGATCATCCATCATCATGTGATGAACACACATCACTACTAAAGGTCTCACTAAACTATGATACCAAGCTCTCCAAGCACATGACAAATCATCTCCCAAATCTGAAAATCATCTAAGTCCATGCACATATAAGTATACTGCTAATCACACCAAGTGAAACCGATATTTCCAAAACAAGGAAATACACCATGTAATAGGACCCCATAACCAACTATTCAAGTACTCAATCATCATCCATCCTCTCATCCCAAAGCAACCACACCAATGCATATGTGACCATAGAGAAGGTCAACTAACAAGTTTGCATCAACACTAAATCAAATCTCATGGATATAGACAGGTCCAAATTCTAGTTATCCCACTACAACTAAATAGGTAATCCTCCCACACAACTGCAAAACTCATAGATCCAATCATTGCAACATGTAAACCCGCTATCACATCAATAACATGCAAAATGAGATCTCAAAGAGAATAGTCATGCAAACAGCATGACTCAAGCACCAGATCAAGCATAGATCCAATTTGCCAATCAAGTCCACATCAAGCACCATAGTACAAGAATGCATAAAAGCATCACCACAGAAATGTTGAGTGACTAATCACTTACCAACATCCCCATGCAGAACTACAACTATCTCATCTAGTAATGCCCCAAAGGAACTAGTGTATAGAAAATAGTTATTCAGTGGATCCACAAAATTGCAAGTTTTTTTTCTTGAGCATGTAAAACCAGCAAAACCACTATGTTCAAAAACACTCGTACACATCCATACACACTTCTTATCTGGAAGACTCGAAATTCTGAAGAAGCACAAAATAGCTTAACCCAGAACAATGGATTGTCATATATGAACACATTTTTTTAAGGAATATCTATAAACCCCTCAGATCTAAGGAACATGAATCTGAGCCATGCAAGGACAATCATCCATTAGGAAAAAGCAATTCAAGAATTCTAGGCCTACTTGTAGACCAACTATACAACCACCATCAGTACATGCATCTGAGGGAAATAGGCTATTCCAGAAGCTTCCAAATCATTTAATGATCCACTCCATAGCCTTCGTGCATTCAGGGTAACAAAAACAATGCCTTCCAATACTGGAAAAAATGAGCACCTAGCATAAGCACATCACTCCATAGTTAAAAAAGCAACACAAGCTTCTAGATATTACCAGGAAGCCTCTCACAAACATGCAATATGAAAACTTTATTGCATACAACCACAAAGCATGAAAAGCACACACAATGCCTAAGGAATTATTTTGTTGCCAACTAGGAGCTCCAGATCAATGTTGTTTCAACATGACCAACTCCATTTTCTTTGTCTTCGCCATCCTTCAAACTACATGTTGTCTCTTGAAACTTAAACAACTACAAGACTTCCACTTATCAAAAGATCAATCTTCCGCAACAAATTCCTTCAAATTCCCTCAAGCTTTTCAGGCTAAGAAATCTTAATAGAAGGAATATCCATAACCTACAAAATCCTAGAATAGGGCTCTGATACCAAATGTAGGGAAATTGGGCATCCCAGAAAAAGAATCTGAGATCAACATGTGCATCCAATACCTATTGTTTCTTCATGAACAGATGACAATATGTTGATACAAACACATACTACTATGTTATAAAGTGGAATCAGACAATTTAATTCCCATGATTAAAAACCTTTGAGGAAAGTCCTTGCAGTTTTAGACCTTACCAAATCAGGCAAATTCAATAGCATGCATTTATTAAGATTCAACAATACATAATAACTAAACAGAAAGAACAAGATAGAAGAACATAAAATTAAATTAGGAAAACCCTTTCAAGTAAAAAACCCCACACTCCAATACTAGAGACATTGTATTATTCAGCAAAAGAAATACAGTTACAATACCAATCTTCAGGCTCTAAGCTTTCACAAGGAGATTTCCATCCTACTCCGCCCTGGAGAAAATTCAGTAGCATTACCCCTATGAAATGAACTGCTCTTTCATACAATTTCTCTAGCAACACTTATATTTATATAGCTTACAATGCAAAAGGAAGTAATTTTTCAAAAAACATCCACGTTCAATGTATCTAAAACATTTAATTAGAAACTTCCTTTGTGCGTAACTCTTGCATAAATAATTTTAAAAAAATGGTTGGGTGGCTCTCGTGTGCTACCGCATCTGCAACTAGGGTTCCAACCCTTTCTCTCTGCAAGGAGGTTGTGTTCGAATGCAAGCAGGGGTGGCTCGATTTCACATTGCATTCTCAAGTGTTTTCACAGCATCTTCGTTCTTCCAATAACCACGACAAATTGCACTTTGATGGTTATGTTGTTGGTTGTCGACAAGACAGTGGTGAGAGATGGGAGAAGTCATTGTGTGGCCCTGCAAAAGGTTTAGATGTTCCCACTCCCACTAGTTTTGGTGTGGAAATTTTAAGCAGCAGGATGCAAAGACCCAACTGTAAGGGTTTTGAAAAGGGCACCCTTCCTCCGCTTGCATGCTTGTTTGCCTAGGGCACAAAAATGAAAACATGTCGAATTCGTCCAAGGTTAATGGGGCCAAAGGTTGTTTCAAACTAGATTCAAAGGTGGAGAAAACAAATGAGGGTAAGGAGGATGGTCTGTATGTTGAGGCAATAAAGAAGGCAGACAATGGGAGTGCAAAATGGGTTAAGCAACTTCTAGATAAGTTGTCAGTTTGTTTTAAGGGCATCGAAGAGGAGATTGCAGAAAATGTCAAACATTTCATGGAGTCCGGCTTGATAGGCAATTTAAGGGTTTTTGGCCTATACTTGGATAATTGCACAGATGGATATTAGAGTTGTGGGGTCCCATTTTGACTGGTAACATTCTAAGTCTATTTGGAGTTGGGAGGATAAACACATGTTGAAAATGTGGTACCCAACTATCAACCCAGCTACTGAATCTTTCGATAGGATTCCTCTATGGGTAAGACTTCCAAACCTACCCCCACAATTCTGGTTTGAATCCTATTTTAAAGCTATTGGGAATATTTTAGGTAAATTTCTAGGGGTTGATGTGTGCTCCCAAGATTGTTTCCATTCAGCATAAGGCCACATTCTAGTTGAGATGGATGTAACGAAAGCCCTCCTAGCCGACTTATTTTTGAAAATGGCTAATGGTGAGTGGCTTCGGCTAGTGAATTACGAAGACATTCCTTTTAGGTGTAGAAGATGTTTTCTGACAAAGCATGTGGCAGCGAATTGTTTAAAGCAGAGAGTTCATAAACAAGCAACTTGGTGGAAGGGAGACTCTTACAAATTCTATTTGGTAGAGAAAGAGGAGGATGAAGATTCAAAGGAGGTCTCAGAGGATGTGGTTCTTTCTACCAAACAGGCTTCAGTTTTGGATACCACTTCTTCACAAGAGGATGGTAAAGGAATAGGAGAAGAGAAAGGACGACAAAATTTGAGTGAGATACCGATACGCAAGAAACGAGATAATAGTTAGGGCTGCTCCAATGTAAGACTTCCAAAAGTACAAAAAGATTTGAATAAGGTGGAACTTAATTCTTTGATGAAGGATCCAATCACAGCTTCAAGTAGTATAGATTCTTTGGGGAAAGAGGGTGTTACTGCTGGTGGATGTCTTGGTAATGTACACATCATTTCAAATGGTCTCTCTAGTTGTCAGGATGGGGAGGGTATAACCTCCATTGATGTGCCCCTAGCATGGCAAGAGGCAACAAGAATGGAAGAGGGATTGCAAGTTGTTACAGAGAAAAGAGACAAGAAATTAAAGAATGTGGGAGTCTTCAATATGACTTTGCACTCCCATTCGAAAAGTGGAGCTATTGGTAAAACATAATTTTATGACCTGTTAATAGGTCATTTTTTGGTTGCCTTGTCTCTGCAGGGAGGTAGTTCTCTTGCTATAACTACCCCTGGTCTGGGCCAGGCTTAAAACCCGATATATTTTCAAAAAAAATTATGAACCATTTCACCGATCAAAAATTAAATCTTGCATAAATTCCACACATACAAAAAATCTAAGATGAGATAAGCAAGCCTTTTGCCAAAATATAATTTTCTATTTTATTCCAAGCCTATCCAGGTGCAAGATTTGGTCTTGTTGAGAATCTTTCCAAAACCATGCACAAGAATAAAAGAAAATAATTAAATTAAATCCACTTGAAACTCCCAAGGTTGAGGTACCTCAACCCAAATGATGGTGGAAGCTATAAACCCATTAAATTTTTTTGATGAAAATGAAGATCCAATAATTGAACCTCCGCTATCAGGTGACCAAGTGATTGACCCAATGTTACTAACAATCAACACAACAAAGAAACCAATGGTGGTGAATATGGAGATCCTTGGAAGGAATATCACCAATACCATAGTTGATAGTGGGTCAAGTGTAAACCTACTTCTAGAAGACACTTGGAAAAGACTTGGGAAGCTGACCATTTTGCCTCCAACTTTCCAACAAGTGGGTGCAAATCAACAAGGTATTAAGATACTTGGAGTATTAGTGGGACAAAAGGTAATTATTTGAACCCAAGCATTTTTGTTGTACTTGAGATCATTTCATTAAAGAAGAAAGCATATGACATTGTTGGGTCAAGGTTGGCTGGTAGCAGCCAAAGTTCACGACAACTGGAAAAAGAATACAATATCCATTGAGAACAAGGTTCGAAAATATATAGTTGATTTGAATAATCAAGCCATAAGTGAGAAAGAAACTTCCTTTGATTCATCAAATTTGAATTATGGATAAGAATGGATGGAAAATCAAGCTCTGATAGAACCAAACTACAAAGGAATTCTGAAGTTACAGTCATGTTTGGAAGATGAACAAATTCTCTTCATAGCCTATTTCATTGGAAAATGGAGGATTATGAGATATTTTCATTGACTTGTAATTTTCTAATTTTCTTGAAGCTACAACTCTTGATAAAAAGCAACCCCATGAGAGAATGTAAAATTACCAAAGGTACATCATGGAGTACTAAGAGCAATTACAAAAATATAAAAAAATAACAAAAACGTAGAAAAGAAAAAGGGAAAATATTACATTGAAAAATTAAAATCTGTTAATGAAGTAAAAAATAATAAAGAGCCTAATTACAAGGTTTGGTTACATAAAAGACCTGACAACATTAAAAAGCACAATCAGAAAGCCTAACTACATTAAAAGGTCATACCATGTCATACAAGCCAACTACATCACACAGTGGGTTCCTAAATCCTTTTACAATGTACATAGTACGACAACAACAATCATTCTCACTCAAGGTGCATCGTATGGCTACCATTTTGCTCCAAAGTATACAATGTCTACTTTAGAGTACATTGTACTTGTTTAAGTAATACAGCCAAAGCACTTGATCATTCAACACATCATACAATCAAATCATTTGTTCATCCAAGACATCATATAGACTATTCACTTCGTATGGTGATTATTTGTTTGGCCAGATCTCATCATAGAGCAAATAGATAAAGCCATGATAGTTTAAATCACACGACATACTTGGTGAGTTCCTCATTGTGTAGGACAAGAAGTAGGGTATTTCAAGAATGGCAACATCACTATTACTTCACCATTTGACCTAAATACTTTATCAGACTTGGTTACAATGTAAGGCATTGATCATCCTTTCACAACATACAGATTTAGGCATCCTTTCTAATTGCATAATGTTGGGCATCTCTTTTCAATGTATGACATTGGGCATCCTTTATCATCATAAGGCATCAACACCTTCACGACATATGACATCATCTCTTCACCACACAGCACTTCAAGAGGTATATTGCCTACATTGTATGACAACTTGGTTGCATCATTAAGAAAATCAAAATTTAGTTCCCAATTGCATGGAAATCAACCATCATACAACTTACTTCCTTTCTTGACATCACAAGTTGGTTAAACATTCTAAAATCTCTATTTTCTGGCTTCGTAGGCATTGTTTTTCGCCTATTCAAAAATCATGAAAATGATGTGTGCGATGAGCGTATGTGGTTTTGAGGTCTTAATTTGGGCTTGGTAACATAAGCTTTGCCCTTCAACCTTGCCCGGTACCGCAACAAGGAGTGCACCCAAGGCCCTAAACGTATACCCTATGAGGGTTACTACCCGTTGACTCCAACCATCTCACTCATTTGATTTGCAATGTACAATCCAAGACTGAGTTTGCAAAGTAGAGGTCCTTGTCCATAATATCATTATCAGTTTGGAAAGTCTTCCCTTGTATTACTTGACGTTTGCTTGTCATCCAGAAGACAACTTTTTCTTTTGAGGGAATGTAGTCAATGTACTATGTTTATCATTGTTTTTTATAATATTGGTTACCCAACTATGTATTAAGTGTTTGTTGCCTTCAAGTAGTTATAAGCGTTGTTGGTTGATGGTTGTCTTCCTATTGGCAACCTTTGGGTCTTTCAAATTAATTGTGTATTGAAACAGCATGATCGATTCAGATTGACTCCAATGCTTGTCTGGCCCTCTCTATCAGTAATAATTCTATGTGTGAATAAAGATATATTATTCTCTTGTATCTGGTATGCATTGTCATCGCTATTATTAATTCATTTTATCAGATAGAGCAGTAAACCTGTGACAGGTATGTCCAAATAAATGGCTTGGATGTACTGTATACAACCAACCAAAATAATCAAAATATACATGTAGTAGCACGTATATTACTTAGCAATTTGTTTTAGCCTAAAACCTATGCTATTTCTCTTATTCATTTGTTTATTAATAATATCATAATTAACAAATTACTTATTTGTTTGCCTACAGCTTTCTCCACTGTATGGCACTTGTTAATTTAAATGGATGAACTGAATGACAGACATATATTCTAGAGAATCTATTTATTTGTGAACACTGGTTAGAATAGAAAGTAACTGTAAGCTTCTGGTTTGAAAAGTTTTTAGCACACATATATATATATATATATGTTATTTTTTAGTTTCTTGGTTATATATATATGTGTGTGTGTGTGTGTGTGTGTTAGTTTTTAGTTTCTTGGTTATATATATATATATATAGTCTCTATCTCTCTTATTCATTTCTTGGCTATTTATCTACTTATTTCCTTTTCTGTGTTGTTTCCTTTCTGGACTTTTTATTTCTTTGTGTTTCTTTTTCTTCTTCCCTCCTCCTTGATCTGTGTGTTCCCTTCTTTCTTCCCCTTCTTATATCTTTTGAGATGGTCTTAGTTTGCTACTTATTTTTTTCCAGTCTTTGGTACTCTCTCTCATCCTTATGATGGATCACAGGTGTGATCCGAAATGTTTTTTTTTTTTTTTTTTGATGCTAAAAACTCTAACACAATCAAACCAGAAGCTTACAATTATTCTAATGGGTTGTGGAAATCTGATTACATAGAATAGAAAGTGTCAAACAAGTCAATGTTTTAGTTTGTGCAACCTATTAGAACACCAAAGACAACTAGAGGACATGTTTGCATGCAGCATTAGTGACCTAACTTTTGAGTAATGTACTATTGACATAACCATGACAGGGGCATCCTAACAGTCAAGAGACCAATAGGTACTGAGGTTTTCACACTATCACCCCATTGCAAATGGGAGATCCCTCTTTTCGCTAGTAGGTCTAGGTGGTAGAGCAAGTTTAGCAACAGTTCAAAATTTTGCAAGCCTTCCCAAAAATCAAGATATCCAAAAAATTGAAAAATAGCAAAATTTGGCTAAGTATGGGAACTGGAAGCTGAAGATCAAGGTTGAGCCAATGTATGATTTAGCTTTGTGATTTTGTCTAAGTTGAATCACCATAAAGAAAAACAAAGGTCAAAATGTTCCTTCTTTAAGTTTGCCAAGTAAAAAGGTGGAATTCACTTCCTTAAGTGGCAACTTGCCAGATTAAAAGGAGGAATCCACTTCCCTAACTGGTAACTTGACAAATAAAAAGGTGGAATCCACTTCCTTAAGTGGCAACTTGACAAATAAAAAGGTGGAATCCACTTCCTTAAGTGGCAACTTGACAAATAAAAAGGTGGAATCCACTTCCTTAAGTGGCAATTTGACAAATAAAAAGGCAGAATCCACTTCCTTAAATGGCAAGGAAATGAAGTAATGTTCATTGGACAAAAAAAAGCAATTCAACTTGGTGAAATCAATTAAGGGAACAAAGAACAATGCAAAGGGGGGAGGTAAGAAGCTTTGAACCAATCACCAAGGCCTCCTTTATCAAGTTTTGAATGGACTTGGAGAGGCTAAAATTTAGGTGGAAACCACTTCCTTAAGTGGAAGCTTCACAAATAAGAAGGTGGAATCCACTTCCTCAAGTGGCAACTTGACAAATAAAAAGGTGGAATCCACTTCCTTAAGTGGCAATTTAACAAATAAAAAGGCAGAATCCACTTCCTTAAATGGCAAGGAGATGAAGTAATGTTCATTGGACAAAGGAAAGCAAATCAACTTGGTGAAATCAATTAAGGGAACAAAGAACAATACAAAGGAGGGAAGTAAGAAGCTTTGAACCAATCACCAAGACCCCCTTTATCAACTTTTGAATGGCCTTGGAGAGACTAAAATTCAGTTCAAATGGAGAATCATGGGCCCTACTTCCAATTTGCAGCCCCTATGTTGAAAGTATGTAACCTCAGCCAATCAGCAAGGCCTTAAACCAAAACGTGTGGGCCTCATTTACCAATGCCTAGCCCAAGTTCGATCCAAATGGGGGGCTCGAATAGGCCCTAGGCTGAAACGTGTGGCTCAAAGCTCTAGGCTAGAGCCTAAAACCAATGCAAAGCAGCCCCATTAGATAACGTGTGGGCCTAATCTAATCAGATCAGACCCTGATTCGATGAAGAAGGGGGCTAATTGTGGCCCCAATGAAACATATGGGCCTCAAGAAGGTAAAGTCTGGACCCAAAGGACATAAACCTGGCCCTAAAACAGACCTTAACATGTGACGTGTGGACCTAGTTGGATCTGAATGTGCCTAAGTTCGATGCAGATCTAGCCCTAAATTCAAGCATATAAGCTTGGGCCCTAAACACAAAACGTGTGGGCCTTGATTCCATGAGGTAAGACCCAAATCTGGGCATGAAATTAGATGAAGTAAGGCCCCATAATGAAGCGTGTAAGCTCAGGTCTACAAATCAGTCCTAGATTCGATGAAGGAGGACCTAAATCTGACCTATGCCCCAAGCATGGGGGCTCAAAACTCTAAGCATAAGCCCAATTGAACCCAAATGTGTGGCTCTAAACTCTAAGTTGGAGCCCAAAATCAATGTAAATCAGACACCTGAAGAAACGTGTGGGCCTGATCTGATTTAGATCAGGCCGAGATTCAGAGAAATAAGGCCTAAACTTGAGGTAAATCTGGCCCTTAACATGGAATGCATAAACCTAGGCCCTAAATGCAAAGCTTGTGGATCTAAATGGATGAAAAGGTGGCCCAGATCTGAAACTTGTGGACTCTAAATTCGAAGAGGAGGCCCTATACTAGTAACGAGTTTAAATGTGTGGACCTGATCTGACGAGATCAGGCCTAAATCCAATAAAAGTGGGCCTAAATCAGGTCTTAATCACCAAACATGTGGCCCCACCAGCAAACGTATGGGCCTAAAACAATAGCTATGACCTTAAGTTCGAAATTGCAGGCCCAGATGTGGTTCTATTCCAAATGTATGGCCCCAAAGCTCAAATATGGAGCCCAATTTTCAAATGTATGGCTTAACTTTAATTGCAAAAACAAACTTATAAGCCTAAACTCATGCAAAGCTGCCAATAACTATTGCAAAACTCTTATATTTAATGCAAGGCCTCGTCGAATTTAACCCCAAAGGGCCACAAAATGTAATTAGAGGAGGCACTAATTTAAGGAGAAGAGCTGCAAATTTAATGAGGGGACTTTTTTTTAATAAACTGTCTCTCCAAGGCCAGATCGGCCCCCTTGAAGAGACATGTCTTTTCAGCACATAAAGAATATTTAAGTGGGGTGTTAAACCAAATGCAACACCCAACTCAAGTTGATTTTCCTATAGCAGATCATATGTACAGAGCTGGGCAAATTTATCCTACAGCAACACCAAAATTTCATAAATTTGAGCTTTGAGGGAGTTCATTTGGGAGCAGATCTAAGGCACCTACAAACCTGGGCGACTTGAAGGCCTTACAAATCCTTTCCAACCAAAAAAAAAATCAAACCCAGGTGATTGAATGACAGAGATATATTGAAAATCATAAGCCTGAAAACAAATCAGGCCTTCTAGGATTCAAAGTACTTCCAGATTTAGGCATCAAAACTCAGAAATTCTCATCAGCAGCAAGGTAACTTGCATTGTGTAATGTTTTATGATGTCTTCAAGACTGTAAATGCATAGTTGAGGGATGAATTTCAATTAGAAATCGAATGATGAGAGGGTGTCTTAAAGCTAAGCTTCAGCTCAATCATAATAATCTCAGATCTGGGCATTTTACAACTCAGAATTCTCATTTTTCACTAAAATCGAAGTGCAATCAGGTCTGCAAATAAGCTAAGTGAATGAATTTTATTTTACAAGTTAAGAGTGAAGTTGAAATGATGTACATTTGACAACTTGTCTTGTTTTGGAAGGTAAACGCAAGGTGGAGGCTGGAATCCAAGAAGATGGCAAGCAAGCATGATTTTCAGAGGCATGAGCATGATCTCAAGAAAATTCAAAGTGAAGACTTCATGCACCAGCAAGCTACAAGTTCATCAATCAAATAGGGTGATTGGAAGTGAAGACTTCGTGCACCAGCAAGCTACAAGTTGTTCATCAATGAAATAGGGTGATTGGAAGTTGAAGATCAAATGACCTTTGCCACTCAACTGGGATCAAACTTGCCGGAGATGGGGAAATTCAAGTTCAAAATCAAAGGCAGACCCAGTCAGAAGCAGAGGCACAAATTCGGGCAGAAAATCAATACGATCTTGTGGAGGAGATCAAAATCAGGCCAAATAGAGAGAGAACAAGGAATCCCTTTCATGCCAATGCTAAGCACTTCCAGGCGAATTTGATTCAGATCAGAAGGTGGAAGTGGATTTACATCCATACTTCAGAGCGAAGAAGCAATTCATGAACACAAACTAGTTGTTCACATTCAAATCTGGGTGTTTTCTTCACCAATTTTGGTGCAAGTCTAGATCTGATACATCATTTGCAGGACTGAAAGTGTTATTTGTAGAGAATTCGGGACTGTTTCAAACCCTTAAAAATGAAATTTAAGTTCATGTTTTCATGTAAATCTTGGTGGAGTAAAAAACTATAAGAATTAGTAGCATTTGTGAGGCGAATTTTATGGATTGTTGATGAAGATTGCTTCACAATCTTAGAGCGATGCTTGCCATGACAAATCATTTTAGAATCTTCAACCTGAATTGATAGCGCAAAGGAAGGACCGCAGGGAATGATGCACCAGACCTGAGTTGCTCTACAAGGAGGAGTTGTAAGTAACAGTGTAAGGTTAGTCTGGGCCTAAATTGCAAGTGTTTAACTTCTATTAGAGATGTTCATTTAGATTGCGCCTTCATAGGGTAGTTGAATGAGTAATGACAATGTGAAAACCATTCCCACATCCTTAGAAGATAGCACCCTCCTATGCCTAGTTGACACAGCGAAGCAAGGACTGGTTAGAGGCTCACCCTATCATCAACATTATCTCACATTCTTAGAGTTAGATTAGCCTTCTTAACCCTTATCCTTTGCAGTTTATTGACTGGAAGAAGTTAAACTCAAGTTGGTATCCATTGAGTGAATAACATAAGTCCCTTTGTGATAACCAACATATCACACATAAAACTGAGTGAAAGTCCACAATAAGAAGGAACCTTGAGGTTGTCTCATTGATCACATAACTTATATACATTATTTAGCATATGAGCATCTGTATTCAAAAGAGTTGGAGATTTGGTGTTTTGTTTGGTATACTAAGTATTCAGATCTGCATGATATAATACCCACCCGTTTGCTACCATTTCTATTTGTGATGCCAAATACTATCAAGTCTTTTTATTACTTGAGCTAGATCCTCAGATGGATTTGGTGATGTTATAACAATACCTATTGATGATGTAGAACATTGACACTTTGATTATTTGATGTATATCATAATATTAGTTAGATGTACCTTTATATTTTTACTAACCTACTGACCTCTATATCTGCATTTATATGGAGGGTGTGTATGTTTTATATTTCTGTTTGATGTGTTTGATATGGTGAGGGACGAAGTCGCAGTTACTTTATTGCGAGATCCACACGATGTACCGACCCCTATCATTATCTGTTATGTATATATGTATGCAGATGATTGGCTTTGTGATGACAAGTTTGCAGGTACCGAGCATCGTCTTCCCTAAATTGGCAAGAGTGAGCGTACCCTTACATATGTCTCAATGGTAAAAGAGGGGAGAGCATTTAGACCTAAACCTACATTTTGTCCTATGACTGAACAAGTATCTGATTGACTACCCTATCTGAATCCATCAAAGTGACGTGAATTTGTGAACCCCATTGGTGTATGCTTGTGATTGTGCATTTTGTTGTTTGGTTTTCAGTTGCGTGCAATCTTATAGGTCAATGTTGCTTTTGGTTTTGTTGGCAATTGATAGGGTTAATTAAGGTTAACTATTAAAGATTAAATAATTATACCCCTTTAAATGTAAAAACTAATGTGTGGTTATTTAATTAATATAGTAATTAATTACCTATATTTTATTTAAAAATTTATTATAAAGTCAAAAATAATAATTGAGGGGTTTAACTTAATATTAAATCAAAATTGAAGTTTAAATGCATAATTGAGTTCAATGATATTTATTTTTGAGTTGCATGTTTTTTTATTTACAATAAAATCATGCAACTTAAATGCACTTTATTAATAAATTAGAACTTTACCTTTAAATTATAAAGTTGAGTTGTGCAAACTTTAATTTATTCAAAATTAAAATAAAGTGACATTATGAATTTTAAAGTTGAGTTCTAATTCCTAATTACGGTTACACTTTTCAAAACCCTAGCTTCCTAGGAGTTTCTATATTATAGCTCTGGGAGGCCATTTGGGGGATTCATTCAATCAAGTTTTGAAGAGTTCTAGCGAAATTTGGGATTAAAGGAATTTTGTGAAAAGCTTTGGAGTTTTTGGAGATCGAATTTGGTCATCTTCTTTAGTTTTCTATTATTGAAATTTGAGGTAGGGTTTTGAACCTTTTTAATTTCCATTTGAAAAGTTTGTCTTCTTCGTGCCTGGTTATTTGTGTAATTGTCGATTGTCTTCCTCATGGAGATTTAGAAAAATCAGATTTTGTTTGGGTAATTTTGTGGAAAGATTTGATTAGGTTTTCATCCTTGGAAGTTTTATTTTGTGTGCGATTTTGGGATATATCTCAAGAAAAGGCATCCCTTGGTTTTAGGGTTTCGGGAAATATCTTATACCTTAGGGTTTTTCTTATATTTTGCTTCTTTCGAATTATAGAGTTCTCCTTTTAGAAAACCTATATATATATATATATATATATATATATATATATATATATATATATATATATATATATATATATATATATATCTTAGGAAAAATACACATATATATAGATAAAAAATTTTAAAATAATATATATGTATTTTAAGAAAGGAATTTGTATACACATATTTGAGAAAGTAAATAAATTATTATTTAAAAAATATATATATATATATTTATATATCATTTATTTATTTTTGAGAGGTTTTATTCTATTTATTTATTTAGAAAAAAATAATAATAAATAAATTATTGGAGACGAGAACAAAAATTTAAATAAATATTATTTGTTTATTTTTGAGAAATTATTTTTAAAAAATTAAAACAAAAAAAAAATAAAAAAAAATGAATTGTGTTGGGCATCCCATCTCATGGGCCGTGCCAGCAACATTATCTCCCTTTATAAGGGGGAAAAAGCGCTTGGGAAATGTGCTCCCCATCCCTTTCTTATCTTTTTATTTCTTTTATATGTTTTTATGTGAGGATGGGTTGGGACTTAACATTCCCCCTATTTTGTTAATTTTATTTTATTAAATGTTTGTTTTTATTATTATTAATATTATATAATATATATATATTCATTTATTTAAATTAAGATCTATTTAGTTTATTTATAATTAGTTTAATTTATATTAAGTTTATAAATGTATATGTGTATATATATATATAGATAGATAGATAGATAGATATAAATTAAATGTAAATTGATTAATATTAATTATTTTTACATTATATTATTTTATAATGTGGTACTTAAATGGATAATTTGAAATATAGTTAATTATACTTAATTTATAATCTAAGATAGTTATTGAATGTTTTATATGTCGAATTAAGTTAAATTATTTTTAACTTAATTCATTTTTTAATTAATTATAATTAGCTTGAATTAAAATTAAATATTATTTGATGAACATTTATGTTGATGTATTCATCTATATTGGGGGTTCGGTTTTGATTAATTGATAGTATGGGTGGAGTAAATGCCCTAGGTGAGAATTGTGTCTTTGAAACTTTAAGTAATTTTATGGTTTTATATTTTTACTCTTTGGGCTTATATAGTGGAAAGTTCATAACCATATTTGTTCACGATTATGCATGTATTGTTTTGAGTGCATTTGTGAGTGATATCATGTGTTCATTGAGTCTCGATCATTATTTGACCTTGAGAGGTGACAATTATTATTGTGTTGAGATTTTATTTACTTGGTCACCTTGTTTCTTCTATTGTGATTGTTCTATGTATTGAACAATGACCTTTTTGGTTTATGTTTTACTCCTTGTTTGGAGAGAGATGTTATTCGTGCTATTGATGATCATTGATCTTGTGGTATGAAACTATGAGGATTTAGTAATTGATTATTGAGATGTTCGTTATGGGGTGGATAGTTTAGATCCTTGTATAGGATGTGATGTTCGTTATGGGGTGGATAGTTTGGATCCTTGTATAGGATGTGATGTTCGTTATTATGCTCCAGCAATTTTCTTTGGTGACTTTCATGATTTAGTTATTTACAAGAAGCCTTTTAAGGTCTAGGCTTTGCCTTCTCTTTTCTTTCGGCTAGAGCAATAGGGTAGGTTATCTATGAGCATAAAGGGGAAGTGGCTTGCAATGGGTGCCAGGGCCCTAAAGAGGCTGCCAGGATAACTCATTGTAAGTAGCTTAATAAGTAATAACTTAATAATTTATTAGGAAAAACATTAATAAGATAATTGTGTTCCTCACCTATGCCTTGGGTGGTAGTACAAGCTAGGATGGAGTGCGAGAAGATGCTTGCCCGTCTAGAGAAGACGTTGAGGTCTAGCATAGTTAGTTTTTCCTTGTCTGTATGAAAGGATTATTGATACCCCATATGATCACTTGGGCACCGGGGTCCAAAGAGGCTGCCAAGATAACTCAAGGATTAGACATATGTGATGACACTTCCCCATATGTGTTCTAGGTTCCTACATTGCATTTGGTACACCTAATTTGCATCTCAATCATTTATACTTGATAACCTTAAAACCATTATAATCTTTTATCCAATGCACCTTTGCATTAGTCTTGTTTGTTTTGGATGTTTCTTGAGTGAGGCCTAGTGTTTATCTCCTCAGCACAGTGGGGTGGACCTTAGAGTTCCACATGGTCAGGTGGTAGTGATTCTATTACCATTGAGATTCTGACGTTCATGTTCATGTGTTTGGATGATCCTTGTTGTTGTTACTATCTTATCATTCTTCATTGGAGACTTTCTTATTGTATCATGAGATGTATATTGTATCCTATCTGTATATTGGTTGACATCCATTTAGGAGATGTTATGTATATTGATGTATTATTGTTTACCCTACAACTTGTGTAGTGGAAGATGGTTGATTATGTACACCATGTTGTATCGGTTGTATATTTGCTTCTATTATATGAAATTGTATTCTTGCTTATATGAAAGGAAATTGTATCTTGTGATTCAGTTGCAAATATATTTATGCTAGTTTAGTCTATGGTTTTTCTTAGTAGATTAATTAACTTAAAAGTAAGTCTACATCATGGAACCCTTGGGATTGTTAATTGTGTTTATATACTTGAGTGTATTGTATGTTTTATCTTATGTTGTTCTTGCTTCCGCATTTGTAATGTTTAATGTTTAAGAAAAAAATTATTCCATCAACTTAGTGTCATGTTTAGATTAATTTCTCTTGGGTTCCCTGGCGGGGCATTACACATGTAATTGAACAAAACTCACATCAACAGTACCCATAATAAAAATGTTTGAAGGAACAGCAAACAATATATACTATCTAAGAACACATCTTATGACAAAAAGCAGTACTCAAGTCAAACATTATACTTTAGGAAAACTAGAATTTAATTTTTTCAAATTTGGTTACTGACATATACACAAAAATAGTAAATCTATATGTTGCTAATTCAACAACTCACCTTTGATGATATGAGTGGTGTCTTGTTTAGCTCAAAACATTCAGGTGGCAAATACCTGCAATGCAATGAAATCTCAAGAGGCTTAAGCAAACAAATAAGAAGGTTTATCACGTATATGTTGGCAATATCATAACTAAAACAGAACTAATCAACCTAAAATTCATTTTCTAGGGTACAACTTGCCCATTCAAATATTTATGGATTCAATTGTATATCCATCTAGGCCATAAATTATTCCCTTCTACTAAGACAGACATCAAGTGTTTACTGCTCTTATGAAATTGGTTAATAACCTTAAACTTGTTAATATTGAATCTTGACACAACTCTGTGATAACTATGAACAAAATGCAATGATCTAATGATCTTTGCATCTCACAATATTGGTGTATTAGTGGGGAATAACATGTAAGAAGCATTATGCAGACGACAAGCTGAAAAAAAGAAAATGCATAAAATTTTGAATTTTATAGCCGTATAAATTAAACAAAGAAACACAGCTTATCCTCTACCAACTAAGACACATGTTATTTCTAGAAAAGAAGAAAGAAAGAATTAAGTTGAAAGGAGCCTCATCAACAGTTTTCCAAAAATAAAGAAGCATACATTAACTGAAAATACAGCAAAATTCAAAGTTGTACGGTTCGCAATAATCAAGGAATTTCCCATATATATCAACAAAGTGCCATCAATACACATCATTCACCATTACCAGATCTATTCACCTCACAGTCATATTCCATATTTCCACAGCAAAACAATTATTTTTCATGTTAAATTTGCAAATAATAACAATGCAAAAAAACCTCAAGCAAAAGGGAGACCTTACTATTTAATCTTAATTGTAAGCTTCTTCTAGGCAGGTGTTAAAAAATAAAACTTCTAAATTCATGAGTCATGTCTCTGGTATCTATAACCTTTTCTGACCAAAGAGAGGAAGAGCTAAACACGTGCATGAGCTTTTTACTAAGAGGGTATAATAGCAATAGAACAGAAGGTAACTTTTTCCCATCACTGCACAAGAGTTAAAGTCGCTAGCCAGAATAAGACTCCATTTTTTTAATTATTTTAAAATTTACATGAAAAGAGACAACTGTAAAAACTTCAAGAAAAGATGATTGATGGTGTGAGTGCAGAAGAAAGGGGGAAAAAAGTACAGTAACCTTGACATAAACAAATTTAAAAGACATTATGAACAAGGCACTACTTAACATCAATGGTTTCTTCAAATATTTATACATCAAAAACATTGACAGAAATTACTAATTACAAACAAAATAAAATTTCAAAGGGATATAGAGTAACATGCATTTCTAATAGATTTACAAAGTATTTAGAAATGATAACACCACATTGTACTCCAATCTTATATACCCATGGAAAATAGCCAAAAAAGTTGCAGAGTAGATCCCACACTCTTCTCCAAAATTTCTTATGTTCACAATTTAAAATGGAAACTCACATATATAGCTGACAGATTCATTTTTAGTCTTGAACAGATTTTAACTACCATATTGCAATATCCTTCCATGAATGTGAAAGTGCTTAGCTCAATATCAGAAATCAACTTGATCTTCATTCTAAACAATTTACACAACTTGAACATAATGATACTCATTATAATCACATAAGCAAGCCTACCCAACCAATATAACTCAGTGGTTATACATTATGAAATTCATTCATTAGCTAATATCAAAAGTGGTATAGATGGAGGAAACAAATATCGAATGTTTTAAATTGTAATTTTATGTCATTTTCAGAAAACACTATATAAACAATCCGGGATGATTTTCCCAAAATGTATACATGAGCAACAGGAAAAATTCAATAGTACTTTGAAATATGAACTGAAAATAAAAATAATAATAAAATCCAAAACCAAATATGCAATTAAAAGCAGTAACACATTACTATTTTCTCCTTTAAACAACCAAAGACATTTGGAAGTTTGCCCGAGTCTGACAATGAGACAGTGAGGAGAGCTAAAAGTGCTTGAGAAGTTGCAAAAGGTAAAAGAATCTTACCAATATGTCCCAGCCCCCTGAGAAGTAAGTTCCATTCCTTGTGAGCCAACATCATCTTCAACTATTTTACTGAGACCAAAATCAGTAACTTTTGCAACACCAACCTCATCAAAGAGGACATTCCCAGGCTTCAAATCATAATGAATGATCCTCTGTGGTCTTTTGTTTAGATAGACAAGGCCAGAGAATATCTGAACTATTATACTCCGTGCCTCCCTCTCTGGTAGAATAGGAGTAACCTTAAGAATCGCATCAAGATCTTTACCTGTGAAAAGCATAATTAGAAAATTTGGGAAAGGATGAAAAACAACAATTAGAGTTGAGACTCATATTTAACTGAATGAGAGCTTCTTATAATGTCAATGAAATATTTTGTTATGTGTGTAAGCTCGTGTCTTAAGTGATCCCAAATCCATACATACATACCAAATTGTTGTTGCATTAACAAATAAACAACAAATTCAATGTTCAACTAGGAATACCTTGGATAATGTTTGCAAATAAGTTGCAGATTCGATATAGGCATTGATATTAAGAGGTGTTGATTATGGAGTATAACTGCTGCAATACCTCAGACAATGCCAAACAACCATGGTAATCACTACAAACTAGTACTCTACAAGATGACACCTTCAAAAAAGGCAACTAGTTATCCTTCCTTCTAGAGGCATACCAATTGAAGTGGACTTCACCCAATACCCCAAACACTACTAAAATATCACTCAGAAACCAATGATGCTATTTCCAGGGTCTGAAATGTTAACAGAGCTATGTCAGGTCTAAAATATGGCTGCTATAGGTTAGGACATCCTTGGAAATTCACCAAACACCTTTCAAATTACCAAAAGAACACTTCCCAACAATGACCAGGAATGGCATAAACCCCCAATGTCACCAAACATCAACCAAGGATCAAGAAACGATAAGCAACACTCCCAGCAACTCGTACCAGGGCATATAGGTCTATAATTTGTTAGGATTAAGGTGCCATCTACCTTGTTCCTATGACATGGTTCCAACTATGGCACTTAGGGTGTATTGGGATGAAATATCCCTCAGTCCATCCTTAGATTTTTAATATGCATTTAACCGTAATTCTGAGTTTTACCTAAATTTTAAACTGCTATTCGAGCATTTCCAGAATTTTCTTGATATCAAAATACTCAAAAGTCTAATGGCCTATGGAAGGTCAGAAATTTAGAACTTAATTTTTTTAGCTTGGAGAGAACTACAAAGATATCATTAAATCTGACCTTTTATACAGCGACTCCTTACAAATGGACCTTCCAATGAAAAATGATGTAATAATGCTCAGTGTTAAAGCCGCTAGCCATAATTGATAAAACATATCAGAAGTTTACAACAAAGCATTACCAGTTATTGAAGTTAGCTGTCACGAGAGCTTCCAAACCCGTGTATGAGGGAAACACACCAATTTCTTACAGTCCAGAAAGCCCCACTCAGAATTTAGTCTTACGCTGCTACACCAACCACCACACCCAGGACGGCTAGCCAAACTGAGTGATGAAAGCTTGCGCTTAGTTTTCAACACTCAGTTTCCACAAAATAATCTTTAATCACAGCATGGTGTCAATGATATTTGTCCACCTTGCAGATAAGTGAGACTTCCTCCACAATCAAACTTCTGATAACCTTCTTCACAGGAGATCGCTTCCCAAAGACCTCACAAGATATTAATGAGGCGGTAGGTCAAGATCGGGATTGCAATTCGTTCAAGCAGACAGACAAGCACCTTGCCAATTAAATATAAAAGGTCCTTTTATCTATGATAATTGATAATATGGAAGAACAAGATAATATCAAACCTAAATATCTGGAAATCCCTTATTACTGCAAATTTGTCTCTATTAAGGCTTCACAAATTTGGCTCAAATATACTATCACAAATCCACCTTTTTTTGGAAGAGCTAGGTTTTCGTCCCACTTTCCTATCAAACTCTTGAAGGTTTTCGTCCCCAAAAATCATTAAACATTTATCAAATCCATAGCATGACCAATACATCACCAGGAAACCCCCTATATAAAGGTCTCAAGGAAGCATCTAGAAGATAGGCCAACTTAACATAACAGGAGAAATATATTTAATAAGGTGACATTATTATAATATTTTATTATCTAATTAAATTAATTAATATTCAGTCACCATTTGAAAAAAAAATTTTGACAACTTAATAAATATCAATTTAATTAATTGTCACCTTAAAAATTGGGGACATTACAGTCATCTGAGCCCAAACATTGCTTGTCCTCAAACAATTCTCTGCTGCACCACCAATATCCCAAACTAGCAATATAGAAAACACTGTATCAATCCACTGCTCCACTCTAATGCAACCAGAAGAGCTGAAGCCTGCAACTCTGTTATTCTCAAGCATTCCCATAATTAAGTTGATTAATAGATCCCAAATCATCACACTGTCACATTCATCAAATATGAGGAGATAGAAGTATCTCAAGGAGCATTCAACAACAAATAACTCTCCAACTCCAAATGATCTCCCAGGGATGTGCAAAACACTCATCATAGGCGCATGAAAAGACATACAGGCCATCGTAGGCTGCTGCCATAAATTAGAACAGCACCCATAAATCTGAAAATCAGACTTATGATGTAAGAAGTGCCTCTAACGAGAAATGATGATAATGCCTCGTTGTTATGCCAACCTCCAATGATAAAGAGTCTAAGAGATGATCCATGTTTCTCCAAAACACACAAACAGCTGTTGTCCTCAAAGTGCTCCCAAGAATATCCACGTTTAGCAATGTAGAACTGTCATTACTCAACAATGTACGTAGCAATAACCCATTAGTTAGGGTTGGAACACTGCTGCCCTTATGCTCATGTGGATACCATATACCATAACCCAACTGCAACTCAAAATCAAGTATCTTCATGACAACTTCCCATACCTTGGTTCATGGACCAGCTAACACTCCACTTCTCCAAGTGTGTGCCAATCGAAGGCAAGTATCTCCACGACTTGTGCCACAAGTCCATGGATGGCTTAGTGTCCAACCGAATCTGAACCGCCCATGTCTCTATGTGCACGTCTGCCTCACATTGTTGCTTGGTCCACGACATGTATGCTCAATTATCCTATCCAATTCTATGACTTGAGCCTTTGATGGACTCTCCAAAAGAAGTAACTCCTCATCCTCGTGATGACACAAACATAAATTTATGAACTGCACCTCTTTCCACGTCCACACAAATCTAAATGTTTTCCTTGCTTTCTTAACTCAAGAGGATCATCCCCTATATGCTTCATCTCCACTTCTTCCCTTGGAAGAAATAATGATCAAAGATAGGCATCCCTCTATTGTCTTGCTTGATCTATATGATCGTAGACCTCTTCTAAGGAATGTCTAGCTTGGGCAGCCAGTCACTTCTTCACATCTTCCATGCTATAATATACAAACTCACACCTCTGGTGGCTTGGATCCATAACAAATGCCTCATGTTTTACTCACAAATCTTAAGTTCCAACATTGGAAGACTCCACAATATCATCTTCAAGTGTAAGGACTGTCAACTCATAATTCTGCGTAGGTAAGGGTCAGCTGTTCCAAACCAAGAAATCAGTCCTTTCCTCATCATAGATCTTAATCACCTCACCTTTCATGAGTGTATGGTCATCAACAAGTCCTGGTCCAAGAGATGTCTCCAGCTGAAAAACAAATGTACCACCTATCACAACTTCTGTCCCATGGCTGCAAGATATATCTATGTCTTTTCTTCTAAAAACTTCACATTAGGCTCCCATAAATACTTCATCCATGTGTCTACCTTTCACAATCTTCATCTTGAGTTGTTGCTCTTTGGATGTGGCTGCTACAGATGACAGAATTTCTGATTCGGATGATGAAGAACATGTCAAGCTCAACTCCACACAAAGCTCTTCAACTTGATCTTTTTCTTTTGAAAGGCCATTTGGCAATTATTGAAAGAACACATAGTAACCTTAAGCTCATAGGGAAGCTTATCAACTTCATCTTATTTTCTCCTATCCCTTCAAGGAGGTACAATCACTCTCCACCTTTTCAGGTTCATGAATCAGAGGTGCCTTGCACTTTATCTTCAGGAAGCCGTTAGGCTCAGGGACCACACTCTTCAGCACTGGCTTCATGCAACACCTCAGTCTTGTCAGCTCATTACTTCCTTCTTCACTAGGTCTCATTCGGCACGCAAAACCAAGCGACAACTTGTTCCAAACCTTTGCTCTAGGTCCGTGAAGCCCAAGATGGGCTCCTACCAGCAGCATTCTTCATCTTCATCTTCTAGAACTACTCAAAGGCGGCCCAGTGCTTCATCTAGTCCCGCGGTGTATCCCTCTGTGTTTAAGTTCTTCGCAATTGTTCAGGATTCTTAGTGGGGCTCTCTGGGCTCCCCCCCACACCCCCCTTGTTTTGTTTTGCTCTTGTTCTTGTTGCTTTCTTTGGATACTGTTTAGTATCTTTGTTGTAGGCTGCCCTCCTTTGTTTCTCTTGGCAGTCCCTTTGACCCCTTTGTGGTCTAATGTTGGACATTAATAAATTTATCTCGTCTTATCTTATCTTCCTAGTGCATCAAAATATATCTCATCAAGCTGGAGGAGATGATCTCTATCCGAAAGTAGGTGTAGGTACTTTGATTTCATCAGAACCAAAGCTTCTTTAGGTACCTGAAAGTTTGCAAGAGATAGTTCTACTTCAAAGAATTTGCATCTCCCTTGAGCCTTCCATCAATAATCTGCCATCATCTTCTGAGTATCATCAAAGTGAGTTAGGGTTGCAAAAATCATGTCTTCATTTGCCCTCAACCTTCCAAGTGATGTGACTCTTGAGGTCTAACATCTTCACGCAAATGTCTGATTTAACTTCAGAACCATCCCATTCAAAAACAACTCCCTTCACAATATCTTTTCCACAAAACTCACGTTTTGAAGTTAGGCCAACATCATACTCGATCAAAGGATTACCATCATAACAAAGAGTAGAATCATTTACCTCATACTCTTCTTCAACTGCTGCTACAAAATTATACTGTGAGTAAGCTGAATTTTCAACCATTACCTCCTACTTATCAATCCACTCTTGAGTGTCCTCAATACAAGGCTAATGTGATAACAAAGGACTTCTAATAACACTCAGAAGATCAGAATCATGTTACTGCCTCTTCAAAGTGTCCACATTGTCCTTTATTGCATCTTCTTCCAAGGTAGGTTGTTTCTTCATATGAGCTGGTCTATGAGGTGTGTCCAGTTGAAAATCACATGTTCTCTTAGCTGTCATAAAACTGATCCATACTTGCAACTTCTTACCTGTTATGTTTTTTGCCTCCAACCATCCCCATGGCGAAGTATCCATGACAAACCAAACATTATCAAATTGAAGGATCTTCTTGTTAGGCAATCTCTTAATCTCTACAAATAGCTTTCTAAAACAATATGTCCCATATGATCTCAACAAGTATTCCTCCAATGTAATCATGTGCACAACACATGGGAAATCAATCTCACTATGGACTGTCATACCTTGCATGTAGTTGGAATCTAAAAATTGGATTGATGTGTCTTGGAAATCACCATATTCTATTATTGAGGAATTTTCTTTTTTAACATCTTGAAATTCCAATTCCTCTATCATCCCATGATCATTTGTAGGCTGCAAGTCACAAGCAATTGATTCTTCTTTCTTTTCTATCCTCTCTTCAATGATTACTTTTGAGTTTTCTTCTTTCAAGAATGCTCCTAGTTTCAGCTCTTTACTCTTCTCATTTATTTCAGTTTCTCCATCCAAATTTTCTTTAAGACGATATCCCATACTACTTTGATTTTGACAATCCTCTGATTCATCATACTTAGAACATGTCTTTAGCCATATCCTCAAGCCATTTAACTTTTCTATCTCCACAGGCACCAACTCCCTCTTGACTAGACACAATTTGACCTCCTTTTGACTTTGATTGAGATTTTGGCTCGGACTTCGTTTCTATCTTGGAATCTTCGTGTTCAATAAGCCAGGTTTGGTCCACCAAGACGTCATCAATCGTTTGCTGTGTTTGACTATTTTTCGGGGTTCTTGGACTCATGCTCATTAATCTCCTTCTTAGCAACTTCTTTTTGTTTTGATCTTGGCTTTTCCTCTCTTCATCAATTCCCTCCTTTCTCTTCTTGGACTCCTACTCGACTTAAATCTATAGAAATCATCAAAAGATAAATCATTACGAATTTATTGACTTAAAGCATTATAATCTTCATGATACCTTGCCATTTCATCTTTCCAACGAAGTGGTAATTGTTGTTTGTCCTCAAATGGGCCTTTCTTCTTCCCTGTGCAAAGAGTTGATTGAGACCCTATCCTTGATTGAATTGCTCCCTTTGACCAAATTCTGATCTGGTCCAGAGTCATTCCCTTGAAGATTCATTTCTCTCAATATCTAAACCATTTCCATCATGAACTTTCTCATGGAGGATTGAAACTTTCTAAACAACTCCCTGTATTCACAATCAATGACAAACTGAAGATCTGCCTCTTAACCTCGGTTGCCCATGATTTCTTCACTCCTTTGCATAGATTTATCTGCATAGCAAAATTGATCCACAGGTTGGCACGATTCCGACTCTAAGACCACTGAAATATCCCACTTAGTCCATCCTTAGATTTTTGTTATGCATTTGACTGTAACTCCGAGTTTCACCTAAATTTTAAACTGTTGGTCGAGTATTTCCAGAATTTTCTTAATATCAAAATACTTAGAATCTAATGGCTTATGGAAGATCAGAAATTTGGAACTTTATTTCTTTAGCTTAGACAGAATTATATCATTACATCTGACCTTTTATACAGCCACTCCTTACAAATGAAACTTCTAGTGAAAAACATATTAATGCTCACTGTTGAAGTCGCTAGCATTAATCGACAAAACATATCAGAAGTTTACAACAGAGAATTATAATTATCAAAGTTAGCTGCCACAAGAGCTTCCAGACCTGTGTATGAGGGAAATGCACCAATTTCTTCCTGTCCAGAATGCCCCGCTCAAAATTTAGTCTTACACTGCTGCACCTACAACCTCGCTAGAACATTTTGTCAAACTAAGTAATGAAAGCTTGCACTCAATTTCCATGCAATAATCTTAATCGCTGAATTGTGTCGATGATAGTTGTCCTGCACCATGCAAATAAGTGAGACTTCCTCCGCAGTCAAACTTCTGATAACCTTCTTCATGGGAGATCACTTCCCAAAGACCTCACAACAGAATATATTAATGAGGCGGCAAACCAAGATCGAGATTGCGATTTGATCAGGCATACAGACAAGGACCTTGCCAATCAATAAAAAAAGGTCCTTTATCTACGATAACCAAGCTTACATGGGGACGCATCTTCTATCCCCAAACCCTCTGTCCCAGTCCCCTAGGTGTTTCCAGGACAGCAGGACACATAGGGGACATCCCAGCTCTCATCCTCAAATATGTTGCAAGTGCCCAAAATGGCAGGAAATGTCCCTTGTTGTTTGGGGATGGCTAGTCATCTCCCATGGTTAGGAGCGCTTCCAACATATAAAAAACAAAAGAGACAATCTTTTTTATTTCTTTTTGCATTTAGACCTACATGGGGAGCCCAAAAGGCCATGCAAACAAGTTAGAACCCTAAAATGAGTTTTGTTTTTTTTTAAATGTGAGCAAAAACAAAACACTTCTCACCAAGCATTTGTCCTCCATTTCCCGGTTTTTGCTCCTTGTTATGAAAGTTTGCTTGTTGGAGAAGAGATTGATGTGATCTAGAGGAGAGATTGAGCTGATTAGAGGAGATATTGCAGTATTCCACGAGGACACGTCCCTGCCAAAAAAACAGGTGTCCCCTATAGGGGAATGTTTCCAGGACTTGGGGGCTTGGGGGAGATGTCACCTCTGCCACCTCCATCGAGGATGATGCCAAGTTGCTTGCTATACGGCACACACTATTACATACCAATTGCAACCTTTAACTTCAAAAAACTAGCTTTCCTTTCACGGGGCACTTGCAGCGATGTTATATTGCATATTTTGCCTTGAAGATTTTAATTCACCTTAATTATTATATCAGCATGGACCAGCCCACCACTGCTCCAATGTCATCCTCTTGCCGTCCCCATATTTAGGCCCTTGGTCCCCACATCCTGTGATGTTCCCTATCTCAGGGCTCAAATTCAATAAATACACAATAAAAAAATAATAATAATAATATTATTGACAATAATAAATAAATAAATGAATGAATAAAAAAAATAATAAGTTATATAATAATGAAAAAATATAATACATTAAAAATATATTATTAATATAAAATATATATTATTCATATACATAAATGATATAATAATATATTATTAAGATAATTGATATATCATTATAAATTAAATAGAAAGAGAATTTAATAATTAATAATAATAAAATATAAATAAATAATAAATAATATAATATAATCTATTATTATAATAACTGACAATAATATATTATCAATATATTATTAATTTAATAATATTATAAAAATATTAATAACATATTATAATCTAAAGATAAAATTTTATATTGACATTTGACATATTATATATATAATCATCTAAAATATATATATGAAAATATAATATTATAAATACATAATAAGATATAAATTCTATTAACAAAGTATTATAGCAAACATAATAACTAGGCAACTAAAGGTCACGACTTCAGTAAAGTCGCGACCTTTCCTCCTACGCAGGTATATAGTTGCCCAGCAACTATTTCACAGCGGGTGTCGACTAGGATAGAGGAGGAGAAGGTGGTCAGCATGCCATTAGGATGGAGTGAACGACAATCCTCTCACAGTCAGCATCAATCCATTTACGAAGGACTAAAAATTGCTAAGCACGGGAAGTTCTGTCGGTGGACTTTACAAAAGCTACCGCTACAGGTTTGGGAGGCACAAAAATTGAAAAGACTCGACCAAGGTCAATGGACAACGGCTATCGAAGAAGACAAGAGATCATCTTCACTGTCGACAAGGGAAGACTCCTGAATAGCCTGAAGTACACGTGAAGAGTTGACAACTATACAGGTAGAGATAATAACAACCTGCTCGGATATAGCTTACAAAACAGTATTTGAGATTGGATAATGAAAACCATATTGGAAATCATTACCAAGACCGCAAATACAGATAAGTCAAAGATTATACGTGTCGAAGGGAAGACAGCTGACTCTATGTAGTGAATACCTCCATCATACATATGGACCCATGCAGAGAATATCAAGTGAATACCATGGCATTCACACATCGATATTTTGGCATTTGAAATTAGAAGAAATTGAATATGAAGCCTATCGAAGGCAATTTGTATATCTAACAAATCGTTATTGTTAAACAGACACGATGATTACAGGACCAAGAGTAATTTGGTAAAATAAACTAATCATTTACTTGAAGGGGTATGTTTGTATAACAAACCAATTTATGATTGAAGAGGAATGTAGTGGAAAGATACAACTCTTCAGTCGTTAAGAGATGCAACCAATCGATAATTACAAATTAGAATATGGAGTTCAAAACTCACTCCATAGAAAGGCATCATGGAGGAAGAATTTATTATGGGTTATCATATAAGGATCGTTCTATGTAAGAGCACTTTTCCTATCGACATTTATTCTGGTGCAAGCATACATAGGCATTACCAAAGAGGAGCATACAAGTCATCGAATGATTTAAGACAATAGTAACAAATATCAATGATAAAGCATGGAATGGTATGAAGGCTATATGAAGATACAAATAAAGAATTTATGAAATATGGAGAAAGTGCAATCCCAAATCCTAATTGGGAATTGTCAAGTAAAATAGGTATGTCCTTAGTTGGGGACATTACACATCCCCAAAACCCGTCCCCACATTCCTGCGTCCCCGAGTTAGGAAACTCCGTGGAACACTAAGATATTGGACTGATTTATGTTTTGCTACAAGTCTGAAACAAGTTTGAAGCTGCAGCCAAGGTTTTTCCTCTTTTTTTGTTTTTTAAATTTTGTAGTTTGTTAATAAGATTGTAGATTGAAAAATAATTTCATTGATTTAGTTTCAGACTTTGAATCATAAACAAGAACGCCACAAAATGAGCAGCAATAGTAGTAATAGCCATTAGGATAGTAAGTGAGAAATAAAATAGACACAATGTCAATGGACCCTTATTCAACTTCTGAAAATCCATTCTAAACTTTGAATATAAAAGACCATTTTGCATACCCTACACCCTCCCTTCAAAAAATTGCAAAAGGCCCTCTTAATCCCAAGAAACCATTGCTTAAATTTACCACAAATGTGACCCCCAAAAAGGGAAAAAATACAGGGGGCAACAAGAAGTGGCTTTGTCATGTTTGCAACACTCAGTACCGTGGGAGCTATACTAGGGTCACAAGTCATCTAGTGGGTGAGAGTTGACATGTTGTTAGAGTTCGTGAGGCAATAACATTGGAAAAGCAGATTGAATTTGCAAAGTTGGCTGGAGTGAGTGGACAAAATCATTTCGTGTCACAATAAGAATATAAAACAGTCATCGACTAATATGAACGTCTCTTCCAATGTATCAATTGGAGAGAGTTGTGATAGGGGGAAGAGGAAAGCAAGTGAGAAAACTTTGATGATGGGGTTAATGATTATGCAAAAACATGAGCAAGTCAATAATGCCATGGCCAGATTCTTTTATGCACATGCTCTTCCATTTAATTTGGCAAGGTCACCTTATTCAAAACTATGAGAGATATATTGACAGTTGGGCCATCATATGCCCCCTTGGAGAACATAAATTGCATACCTCCTCCCTCCTTAACAAACAATATTCAAAAGCAACCTTGATGATGGAAGAGACAAAACTAGGACTGGTTGTTCCATTGTCATGGATGGGTGAGCTGATATTCGACATGGACCACTAATTAATATTATTGTTACATACTCATAGGAAAGTTAAGGATGCTGAATTTTAGTTTGCCATTTTGAAGGAGGCCATAGAGAACGTCGGGCCTTCTAATGTTGCCCAAATTGTGATAGATTCAGCTCGTGTTTGTAAGCTAACTGTTTTGATGATTGAGAGTGTCTATAGACATATCTTTTTTACTCCATGTTGTGTGCACGCTTTGAATAATACTTTGAAGTACATTGGCAAAATAGATTGGGTCAAGAGCTAGAGACATACAAATGTTTGCGTATAACCATCACTCTTCACTTGCACTATTCCATCCTTATTCACATAAATAATTCTTCAAACCGGTTGAGACTAGATATATCAGCTGTTATATTTTGATGAAGAGGATGTTGGAGGTGCATGATGTGTTGGTATGTGACGGCTGATCATGCAAATACTGTACACTAAGGATGCAACCCCCGAGGGGAAAAAAATTACAAGGTCAGGGTTAATTTTGTTAACTGACTTTGTAAACTGCCTCAAAAAGGCTTGATAAATAAGTAGTTGTGTGATGTGAAATCATCATATTGTACTTTGCGCTTCGCTGGATAATAAAATAAGTGGACACCTATTTCTCTGGTAGATGTAGCCCATATTGAGTGTGTTGAAATCTAACCAGAAAGATGAGCAGAATGCAGGAGAGAAAAATACAGAAACCACACAATAATATATCCTGGGAAAAACCCCTTGTAGAGGGAAACAATCCAGCCCACAAAATGATACTTCTTTTATTGATGTTCCACACGAAATTACAATACAGCTGAGATGATTGGAGGATCATCATAAACTTAAACACAAAGACACATACAATACACTAGTGCAAAGGACCTGAAAGAGTGCAACATGCTGAAGATAGAAGGTGTGCCCGATAATGATATCAGATGAGACACACTGAAGATGCCCGATACAAAACACAACTCGTGAATAATTCTGATGCCAACCACGGCACGCTAAAGGTGCACAATATCGGACATAGCCTACAGAGAATTAAGACTGTGCCCGATCACAATTCCTGATGATATACGATGCCTTGAATACAGCTCATAAGTGATGTCTCAGGTAAGACACAGCTTGCCAAAACCAAGTATCACTCACCAACAATACTAAATGCAGAGTCGGTATCGTATGGACAAAGACCGACAGAAAAACGTTAACACACGGGATGGGAAAATCTCCCTTTGCAAAATACAATGAAACGTATGCTGCAGCAAAACCACCTCACGTGCTCATGATCTACCGTGATCGTTGAAGAACAGTTACCAAGTGAAAATGTAACTCATAAATGAATGTGTGCGCCAAGGCAGGTGACGCTTCACCTTGCTTGGCAATCCGCCCAATAAGGTGAAGCGTCACCGTTACATACGTTACATGAGGAGGAAAGACGGAACACGGAACAACGGGTGCCTTAGGCATTACCAGGTGAGATCACACATCGTGGATGTATCCATATAATGGAGTGGATCAACGCACAAGGTGATTAACAATCACAACAGACGTAGGTAGAAATAACTGCATAACCGTTAGCAACAGTTGTAAAAGATGTGAATACATCAAGGTGTCTATCGCGGCTACAAAATTCAACAGAGTGAGCCACGTTAAATCTGTGTTATTGTATTTTTGTCTTTTTTATTTCTACATTATCTTAATATTCGTTATTGCTCTTATTTGCTTAAACCCTAACAATTGGTATCAGACCGGTGTATTTTTCAGTGATTTGCAAGAAATTTCAGATTCGAGTGAGAGAAATGGCAATGGAAGGTAGGCTTAAGGCTGATAAGTCCAATGGCCAAAACTATCAACTATGGAAGATGCAGACGGAAGATTATCTATATCAGAAAGATCTTTACTAACCGTTGGGTGGAAAAGCAAAAAAGTCGACAACTATGACAGATGAACAATGGGAAGTTCTTGATAAGGTGCTAGGAACATTATGGTTGTGCCTGGCATCATCAGTGGCTTTTAATATAACAAAAGAAACAACGGAGGGTCTAATGAAGGCATTAGACAAACTATATGAGAAACCCTCGACCTCAAACAAGATATTTCTTATGAAACATTCATGTAATATGAAGATGGCAAAAGGTGGGTCTATTAGTAATCATTTGAATGAGTTTAACACAGCTACTAGTCAATTAAGATTTGTAAAAGTAAATTTTGAAGATGAGGTTAGGGCTCTTTTGATTTTAAGCTCATTGCTTGAAAGCTGGAATAGCTTGGTCATGGCTATAAGTAACTTTGTCTCTGTTTCAAACACTTTAAAGTTTGATGATGTTGTTAGTGTTATCCTTAGAGAGGAAATGTGATGGAAAAGCACAGGTGAGACATTAGGTAATGCTTCAACTATTGGGAACTGGCTACAACAGAGGGAAAAAGGAAAGAGCCTAGGTAATCGAGGGAAATCTAATAAGGGTTGATCCAAATCTAGGGCAAATCTGCAGTGTTGCCATTCTGAAAAGAAAGGACATCTGAAGAAAGATTATTGGTATTGAAAGGAAAAACATGGGGATGGACAACAAGAAAACGGCAAAGAATCAAATGTAGTAGGTGATGTGTTACAAAATGCTTTGATTCTTTCTTTGGATAATATTACTGATTCTTGGGTGTTAAGACTTAGGGGCTTCCTTTCATGCCACACCCCATAGAAAATATTTTCTAGACTATGTTGAAGGTGATTTTCAACAAGTTTATTGCCATGCAAAATTATTGGAAAGGGAAACATACGGATAAAATTGCCAAATGGAAATCAATGGTTGTTGAAAGAGGTGAGGCATGTTCTTGATTTGAGAAGAAATTTAATATCGGTAGGACAATTGGCAAGTGAAATTTGCACAATCACATTCATAGACAATTCATGGAAGGTTACTAAAGCCTCATTGATAATAGCAAAAGAGAAAAAGGTGCGTACACTGTATTTATGTACTGGTAATACTGATTATTCTATTTCCCTAGCTTCTACAGGAACATATACAACTCTATAGCACAATCAACTTGGGCACATGAGTGAGACGGGAATGAAGATTCTCATTCCAAGAATTTATTACCAGGTTTGAAATAAGTTGATTTGGATTTTTGTGAAAACTATGTTTATGGAAAAAAAAAGAGGGTCAGATTTCTCAGAGTTGGGAAGGAAAAGAAGACTAAAAAGTTAGGGTATGTCCACTCATATAAATTGGGACCAGCTCACATATCATCTCTTGGTGGCTCTTATTATTATCTTACTTTTATTGATGATGCAACTTGAAAAACTAGGGTTTATTTCATTCCCTAAAAATCTAATGTATTTGAAATCTTCAAGAAATGGAAAACTTTGGTTGAAAATGAGATAGGAAACAAGTTGAAGTGTCTCGGATCAAATAATGGAGGTGAATACTACAACAAAGAGTTTGAAAGTTATTGTTCATACCATGGGATTCGTAGACAAAAGACAGTTCCTAGAACACAACAAGAAAATGGTGTGTTTGAAAGGATGAATAGAACAATCATGGAGTGTGCAAGGAGCATGAGATTGCATGTAGGATTGCCCTTACAATTTTGAACAAACGTTGTAGATATTGTTGTTTACTTAATAAATAGAGGGCCTTCAAGTTCCTTACATGGTAGTATTCCAGAGGAGGAATGGACAGGAAAAAATGTAAACTACTCGTTTCTAAAAAAATTTGGTTGTGAAGTATTTGTCCATATTGATATAGAAAATCGATCAAAGCTTGAAGCAAGATCTAAGAAGTATACTATTATTGGATATGAAGTTAATGATTTTGGCTATCATTTATGGGATTTTGAGAGTCACAAGATCATTAAGAGTAAAGATGTCGTACTCAATGAAAAAATCATGTACAAGGATTAGATACATGAAAAAAGCAAGAAAAGGAACACACAAAACACATGGTGCTTGATGAAATCCCAAAAAATGTAGTAACAACATTGCTAGACAATATTGAACGTCTAGAACCACAACAGGTTCCTCAAACTCTAGTAAGACATTCCAGATTAAGTAGATCTCCTGAACGATAATCTCCTTCATCATATTATGTATTATTAACTGATTCAAGTGACCCAAAAAGTTATGCAAAAGCAATGCAAGTTCAAACCAAAAAGAAGTGGGAGCGAAGAATGAAAGAGGAGATGGATTCCTCGATACAAAATCACACCTAGGAGTTAGTTGAATTGCCTGGTGGTAAAAGAGCATTGCCCAAATGGATTTACCAGTTAAAGGAAGAACATGGAGGCAAGAAAAGATATAAGGCTAGACTTGTGGTATAAGTTTTGCACAGAAAAAAAAGGTACTGATTTTGATGAAATATTTTCTCTTGTTAAAATGACTTCAATTCAAACTATTCTAAGTCTTGTGGCTATAGAAGATTTGCATCTGGAACAATTAAATGTCAAGACAGCTTTTCTCCATGGAGATTTTGAGGAAGAGATTTGTATTCAGCTACAAAAAGGATACGAGGTCAAAGGTAAGGAGGGCTTAGTGTGTAGATTGAATAAGAGCTTGTATGGGCTGAAACAAGCACCTCGGCAATGGTATTTGAAATTTGATAGTTTTATGGCTGAACAAGGTTGTAACAGATGTCATTTTGATCATTGTATTTATTTTAAGAGAGTGGCTAATGGTAGGTATATTAACTTGTTATTTTATGTTGATGACATGCTTGTTGTTGAATCTAATATGCAGCATATAAATGACCTTAAACAAAAAGTAGCAGTCATTTTTCTATGAAGGATTTGAGTGTAGCAAAACAAATCCTTGGTATGCGGATAACCAAAGGCGGGAAAAAATCACACATTAACATTGTCTCAAAGCAATTAGATAGAGAAGGCGTTGAAAAGATTTTAGATACAAGATGCAAAACCAGTTAGTACACCTTTGCCTAGTTATTGTAAATTGTCCAAGTAGATGAGCCCCAAGACACAAGAGGAGATGTAGTACATGTCTAAAGTTCTATACTCCTTAGCAATTGGCAGTTTGATGTATGTCATGGTGTGTACAAGGCCAAATATTGCACATGTAGTGGGAGTTGTGAGCAAGTATATGAACAATCTTGGAAAGGAGCATTGGAATGCAATCAAGTGGATTTTCATGTATTTGAGAGGTACAACAACTCGGTCCTTATGTTTTGGAGGCTTTCATTCTACTTTACAAGGCTATGTTGGTTCAAATTTAGCAAGAGGAGCACTAATGGGTATTGTTTTTACCGTAGGAGGCACAACGGTCAGTTGGATTTCCAGATTACAAAAGATTGTAGTACTTTCAATAACAGAAGCAAAATATGTTGTTGCTACAGAGGCTAGTAAGGAGATGATTTGGTTACAAAGGTTTATGGAGGAACTAGGCAAGACACAAGAAAATAACAGGTTGTACAATGACAGTCAGACTGCAATTCATCTTACAAAGAGCTTAGTCCTTCACTCTAAGACCAAACACATACAGCTTTGATAACATTTCATACGCTTTGTTTTAGAGGATAGACAGTTGAAGCTAGAGAAGATACACACTAACCAAAATCCCACCGATACGTTGACCAAAGCAGAAACTCGAGAGAAGTTGACTTCCTACTCAATTTCTATTGGCCTTCAAGCTTGATCATAGTGGAGATGAGAACCAGTCAAGTCTAGGTGCATCAATCTTGTGGGAGCTACAAGGGCAACAGTGTTGCTACAGGATCAACCTCCAAGTGGGAGATCATTTGGTATGGAGCCTGATTAATCTACAAGTGGGAGATTGAAGGTATGTAGCGACTGATCATGCAAATATCATACACTCGTCATGTATCCACTTCGAGGCTAGGGTTAGGGTTAATTTTGTTAACTAGCTTTGTAAACTGCCTCAAAAAGGCTTGATAAATAAGTGGTTGTGTGATGTGAAATCATCACATTGAAATTTGCTCTTCGTTGGATAATAAAATAAGTGGACAATTGTTTCTCTAGTGGATGTAACCCATATTGGGTGAACCACTTAAATCTTTGTGTTATTGTATTTTTTTCTTTCTTATTTCTGCAATATCTTAATATTGGTTATTGCTCATATGTGCCTAAACCCTAATAGGATGCTCTCCAATCCATGGTTGTTTATGGAGATTGGAAAAAGTGACCTTAATCAAAGACAAAAGAAGGGAACGCAATAAGAGAAATAGTACTTTGACACTCGGTCGGCCAATATCAAGTGAGAAATTTGAAAATTCAAAATTTATTTTTTATTTTTGAATTTGTTAGTTGTCACCTTTTGTTTACATTGTATTTTTAAAAATTCCAAATTTAAATGTTGCTTACAAGTATATTTAATCTATCGTAGCACCAGTTGTGGGGGTAATCCAGTGTGCAGACGCAGACTTTCCTAGCCAAAAAGAGATAAGAGAAACTTTTGATAACATGCTTGATCAAATGAAGTGAACAATTCATCAAAATGATCCTGAATTGCAATTCTATGAGGAGCACATTATTGTCACAAAGAGGTAGAACACAATGAACACCCCTCTTCATATGCTTTCTCTATGCTCTTAATCCGAAGTGATATGAACCTAGACCTAGCTGAGTGCTTCCTTCTAAGGATGGAGAGGTGACAGAGGGGCTTATAGCAGCCCTTCATAAAATGTATAGCAAGGAAGAGGCAACCCTTCTTTGAGAGAAATGGCTTGAGTTTGTTGATCTTCAAGGTCCTACATTCAACAAACTAAAGGCTAGGATGGATAGGGCCACCATTGCACAAAATAAATGGTAGAAATTTCATGGAAAGGACACACCGGATTCAAAACAACTTGGCACACAATTGCTCTCATAGATTCTTAGTTCCTCTGCTCCAAAGGGGAATTGATCCATCTATGGCTTCATCCACTCCATTAAGAGAAACAAGCTTAACTCAAAACGAGTTGAAAACTTGTTGCAGTTCATATTGCCTTGAGACTTCAAGACCAATAGACTATTGATTATCAAGAAATTCTAGCAGCTCATTGGGATGTTGATCCTAAAGATGTTAGGCAGATTGATGAGGAGGTGCAACCAAGACTAGTCAGGCTACCATTACACAATACACTTCTGCCAAAGGGTGATAGTGACTTAGATGGTTCTGAGTCTTTGGATATTGATAACTCGAATGAGGATTAGTTTCATAAACTAATATATTTTAATGTTTGAGACTATTGTTAGAATGATTTATTGAAATTTACTATGTTCTTATAATACTGCTCTCATAATTTATTTACATATTGATATTGTTGTTATCATTTATTGACATATCTCTCTTTCCCTCTCTCTATCTATAATATATTAATATATTTTGAAAAAATTATACACACATATATATATGTATATTTGTATGCTACCATTCCCTATTTTTGGCCTTCTAGGAAACATCCCAAAAATGCATCCCCAGTCATTCTCCAATCCCCATCCCCAAAACGTTGTGGAACATGGCAATAACCGATAAAATATGGAAGAACGAGATAATATCAAACCTTAATATCTGCAAATCCCTTATTACTGCAAATTAGTCTCTACTGGAGACTTCACAAATTTGGCTCGGATGAAGACTTCGTCACGAATTCCCCTCTTTTTGAAAGAGCTAGGCTTTTGCCCAATTCTCCTGTTAAACTCTTAAAGGATTTCATCCCCAGAAATCATTAAACATTTATCAAATCAATAGCATTACCAATAACCAAGAACCCCCTTAGAAAGTTCTCCATGAAGCATCTAGAAGATGGGCCAACTTGACAGAACTGGAGAAACATATTTACTAAAGTGACATTATAATAATATTTTATTATTTCTTAAATTAATTACTATTAAGTCATCATTTGAATGTTGAATTTATTTTTTGACAACTTAATAAAAATCAATTTAATTAATTGTTACCTTTAAAATTGGGGACATTACATGGGAAAATATATTTGTAATATTTATTCTCGCTATTGTTTGCAATACATCCATATGGGGTGATGGGTTCCAATAGTAGTGGTAAAGGTGAATTGTGAACACGATTATTTAATATTATTTTCCACACATGTGGATGCCTAGAATGAGATAATTAATCAGTTACAAAGTGCACAAATAAGCGACCTTTGGGCTTCTCCAAATCAGGGTTGGAAGAGGCAACAGGTATCTCTTTGGTATTCCATCCTTTATTACATTTAATATAATGTTTATCTTGCAACATTGACCACCCAAGGTTGAGAGAAAGTATTGGATCCAAACCGGTGTCCTATTGACTTTCACGGAGGTAATCCAAGGGTTGTGGTCGATTGGAACAAAGAGATCTCTTTGGACACCTTGTTTGGTGGTTTTGGACCTCTTGCAATTCTATAAAATAAAGCTCTTTGGACTTAGAAAGTAATGAAGACTAGTTAAAAGTGGAGTTAATATGCAAGAATAAGAAGTGGGAGGCATAAGGAGGTTGATCAAAAGTACACATGCTGCCATGTTGGAGGCAAAGAGGGAATGCAAGTGAATGCATTGCAATCACATTTATTGTTGATAATGCATACTTGACCTCTTTTCTTGATGGAGTTTTTCCCATGAGGGTTTCTTCACGTAAATCTTGTGTTATGTGATGTCCTTATGTTGCTGATTTGTGCCTCTTTGCTACTATCTTATACTGATGTTACTGTTATAAGTTCACATAAGATAGGATGATTAAGCATGCTATGTACGCTGATGTTTGGCCTCATTAAGAAGAAGGATCTAGTCGTGGTTTTCCACATTAAGAAAACTTAATTTTCAGATTTGCATTTAGGGTTCAAATTTTCATGTTGTAGTTGTACAAGCCTTGTATATCATCCTTTGATTGGTTTGTTTGGATAGAGATTGATCTTCAAAATCTTTGGAATTGAACCTGTTTATGTCCCAAAAAAAGTTCAAACATGTATAAAACTCAAAAATGCCTAAGTTACCCGATTTGCTGTCCCAGGTCCTTATACCGGTTTGGTTTGAACTAGGTACTGGTCCTGGTCCGAGTCGACTTTGGGTTCAGCCAGGGTTCACACCCAGGAAGGCTGCTTTGTGTGGGACAAACCCGTGCATACCTAGGTAGATCTAGAGCGAACTTGGCAAATAGGCATGGAAGACAAGTTTCTTTGTTTTTTGGCAAATCTAATTTGTTTTCGAGTCCAAAACCCAGCCAACTATCTCTAAATCCTCTGATCTTTTCAGTTTGTCGTCAAAATATAAATTGACATTCTCCCCTACTTGATGTTCATTTCATCATAATCCGACCATGCGGGGATGACATATTTAGGGCCTTTTATTTAACTGTATTTTCTAGAGAATAACTTTTCATAGGCCTCTATCTTGAATATTTGCTTACCTACTAAGAGTGAAACAGTTATTGTCATAAGCTATTCAACAAAGATGATGTTATTACCAAACATTTCTAAGATTTTGGACTTCTCTAGAGTTTGCCCATGTGTGATGTAATAATAACCATTGTACTTAAGCCTTCTCCAATACCCTTGTTCAAGCATTGGATCTGATATCATCTCTACTTTGACTCTTGCTAAATGATCCAATATTTGAAGTATATGATGCTATGATGGTATGATAATGATGCTATGATTACAAGTTTATGGTGTTTTTGTTGTTTATATGATACTATGTGACATTCTAATATTAATTCATGCTTCTAGGCTGCATATATATAGATATGTGTGTGTGTGTGTGTATTAATTCATGCTTCTAGGCTGCATATATATAGATATGTGTGTGTGTGTGTGTATTAATTCATGCTTCTAGGCTGCATATATATATATATGTGTGTGTGTGTGTGTGTGTGTGAACTCAAACGAGCCCAAACCCTATTTCAAATTTTGCCATAACGGCGAACCAATTATTCGCACCCAAACCTGAACCAACAACTTAGAAAAATACCATCATATTTTTGGTAGTACACATTTTTCCCACACCTCAAACACATGGAAACAAGTTAGCTGATCTGGGCAGCACTTACCAGCCATAGAAACTACATAAAACCTAGGCTCTTACTCTCATGATGTTCACGCTGCCACCCAACTTTGTTTTGCCAGCAATTACAATATTTGTACAATCCCTTCCAAGTCTTAAAATCTTTCATAGTTCAACACTAAACTCATGAAACATTAACAACATAACTCCATGGAAATCACCAAACAAGATGATTTATACCCTAAATGATAGGCGATTTGCCTCCCAACTCACATGCTTCTAACAAAGAAGTGGTTCTCTAAACATTAAACTCAACACATCACATGCAAACTAAGGGAATCTCAACAAAAAATACATACAAATCTAAAACACATCAAAGGCTCTCATCAAAAAACCCTACAACTAAAACTTTGCTGAAGCAAAATGTGATTTTTGAAGTGAAACCACCATAAACCAACTAGGGAGGATATTTCACCACCGAAACTAAATATTCAAGAGAGTTTTTTGTCCTGAAGGGGTTTTTAAGAACACAAGTTCTCTCCCAGATACAAAAGAAAAATCAACTTCCTCATATATCTTTTTGAAGCAGCAAGCTATTGCTTTTATCCCTTCTTTGCTCCAAAACTCTTTTCATAAAATAAATAATTAACTATATGGAGCACTTTTCACCTTTTTGAGGAACAATAACGTCCCCTCGTGAACAAAGTATCTTTTTTAAGTAATTCATTAAAATGAGCTATTACACTTAGTTGTTTATTTTATAATTTCCAACATTAGAGAACTTAAGTGAAATATTAATTAAATAACTCAATCATATCTCCAAGTTGCTTGAAAGCATCAAAATGATATAAGTTTGCAACTTTGATCATCCCAAAGTGATATTGAAGACTAGAGATGATGATCGGATATCGTCGGGTGAATTCTAGAAATAGCCTGCTTATTCAATAAGTTTGGAGAGCACACAAAATGTCGGATATTGATTCTAAAAGCATCAAAATGAGACATTAAACTTTCTCCTTTGCCAATAAGGTAGTTCACACATTATCATACCCAAGACTAACATAATCAGAAGGTGCATTAGCAACTGCCGTCACCATATCAAGCCAATATGGTGATCTAACAAGGTTGAAAGGAAGCTCATTTCTATAAATGGAACAACCAATGCTCTCATCTGTAAACTCCCACCACCAAAAATAAGTTCAATCAATGTCATATGTTGCCAAAGAGATGAGGGTGCATCAAATTTAAATGAACTCTTTACATTTGGGGCAATTGAACAACAACTATTAGCCATTATGTACGAACCTAAAACAAAAACATTACAGATTTACATCCCTAGAACTTTAAAAAATAATTTTAAAATGGCACTATAACTAACCCCTTATTATGCATAAAATGTTCAAAACTTAGCCAAAAAATAAAAATAAAAAACAAAAATTTGAAAAATCTATGAAAGAATTATTCAAAACTTGAAAAAAAGGATAATTTACTCATCTTTAATGGTTAAATCTTCTTTATGCAGCTGTTTCTCCCCTGTTGGCATAGATTTAAGTCTCTTGTAGCCCTCGCATTTGAAAAAAAAGAACCAATGTTCAAAACCCGACAATAGCAATTTGGATGAAAAAAAACACAGTTTTGGTCTTTTGTGTTTGCCAGATGGGTTGTATTACCAGTTCACTAACAGCAAAACATAGATCTAGGTCTCTTCCAACCCACATTCAAGGTTCAGATCCAGGCCCTTGTGGGTTCAAGCAACCTATAGGTCCGTCCTAGATGAACCCAGGTGAACCCAAGCAGAATTTAGGCTGCTAGAGTATCAAACTCACGAATTTCTCTAGAACTTGCCTACAAGTAAATAGCAACCATGAAAAATACCCATGAGTACTTGGTGATTTTCAAAACTATGGGTAAACTATTAGGCAGCTGACAGATGTTGTAAAGGCTTGTAGGAGGCCTTGTTATATATTTCCTAGCTGCCATGAATCTCACCTTAAAAATAACCGGCTCTGCAACCACTATGCAGGTGGGCTGCACTCCTGCAGACTACATTAACGAGACATCCTTGTCATCTAATGGTACATTTCACGAATTTCAGAGATCATTAATGAGTAACACCTTATCTGAGTTAAATGATAAAACATTAAAATCAAAAGACTACGAAACAATGTGCAGTCATTAAGACTTAGGTTGTAGAATTGGACAATCCACATTTTCCAATCAAATATTTGTAGGATAAAGACGTCTATGATACTTATCCTTGTATTTCAATAAATAGAAATAGGGACTGATGGGCTGTATAGATGTACATATAGTTCAAAGTTCAAACAAATAAATATGGTTCTAGTGTGCATAATATGAACATCTGAGTTACTGTAGGGTTATGTAATAGGCCTTGATGTATGTTTCCTTGAGCCTCCCAATGGCACTATTTGTGGTTCTTCTAATTTAACACTACATTCATCATCTAATCAGATGGTGATAATATTTTTAGGACCCATAGGATATTTGATCAATGATGGTTAATTGTTGACACTTGACATTATTATTTTTTAGCTTTACTATATATCATGACATTCAAGTTTGACTAATATTTGACTATTAAAAAGGTGGTGTATTCTGAACTTAAATACTACTGCAAATATGTATATATTTCTGATTTTTATATGTTTTTGTACGAAGGAACCCAGCCCCAAATATTTTGACCAAACCCACAAACCAACCCAAACTGGTAACTTCACAATAAGTAGAAGAGTCTTATGTCCTCACTTTTGGGAAAGATGATGCTTTCAAGTAATATTTTGTTTTAGAAAAATGTTCTTTTTTTCAATGATTTTTGAGCCCAATGGCAGTGGCTTCCCTGGGTTCCCAAGGTAGTGCCCAGTCTGTACCCTAGGGGAACTTGGAACAGAAATGGGAACAAACTTATTACCAGACTAGACCCATGCCAGTAAGAAAGAGTTCCCAGTGAGCTCAGTAACATAGGAAATCAGTAATATGGTTTATAAATTCAGTAATATGCATGTTTTTAAAGCATTTTTTTAAAATTAATATATTTTTTATTGTTTGATAAATTTGTTGAGTTATACCCCGAGCTTTTGCTTAGTCCTGAGGTTTTTAAAAAATTGGGTCTGCTAATTAATTGTCCAATCTGAGTTTTTAAACTATGGTCTCACCTTTGTATGCCTCACAAGGGGGGTTTCACGAGCCACATAGACAATCTGCTAGAAAATCCTAATAGGTGTACCATAGAGTATCCAGTTTATTAGTATTCAGTCCAAGTCTGAATTTTATAATATGGATTTATGTATAATGGCATGATTCTCTGCAAAATTGTTGCAGGGCAATATATTTTTGTAAACTGGTTCTATTTTCTAGAGTGCTTTGCTAGTCTCATAACTGAACAACTTTTCATGATGTTGTAGACATGATCATGTGTGTCTATATATAATTTTGATAGTACAGCCACGGTACTGACATAATATAAAAAGTGGATTTAGATGGACTTCATGGCCCCTTGCAGAAAAAAGATTAGCCTTATGTCTATGCTAGATTGCTATGTCACTCTCAGGTACTTTCTCTCAAGACGGTGAAGCTAACTTGTGTAAAAATAACACAACAATTTCATTGTCCAGAGCTGTGGTAAAGGACTGCAAGTAATCTGGAGCAATTAATCATAGGGATTTCCTACTTTCTTCAAATATGTTTGTGATTAAAGTAAAGGCAGAAACCAAACTAGCTCCATGGCATTGTCTTTAAGTTCCATGAATAATGCTACAATCTATTTATCACTAAAGTTCACAAGTTTTGAATAACATTACAGAGTAACAATTCCAATAGTCATAAAGATCAAACAAATAAAGAGTGCCATACCACTGCAGTACTCCAATACTGTACAGAATGTATTGTGATCAATCTCAAATATATCCCAGAGTCGCACAATGTGAGGATGAACTAAAGTTTTGTGAATGTTGTATTCCCTAATTGCATGACGAATATAACTCTGTTTCTTTTCCTCACTCCACTGTGCATTCAATCCATGAAGCTTGCAAGCTACATATCTGTACTCAACCAAGTCATATGCCTGATTGAACCAGCCATTTCAAATCAGCACTTTCAAAAAAATATCCTTAAGCAAGGATCCGCCAAAGAAATCCATAACATGAAACAAAATTAAAAATGAAGAAATGCATTTTAAGAAATTTTAATCAGCTGCCCAAAGTTATTTGATTGCTATCATGCTTCTTGGCTAACTATTCCTTGAAACAAAAGGATCTAATATATCCTTCACAGCAAAACCAAAAGATAATTTGAAACAGAGGCATATAATGCAATTATTTATTATAAATGTGAGTAATAATGACATGTACCTTGTACACTTCACTAAAACCTCCCTTCCCTAGAAGATTCAACAGTGCATAACGTTGGTTCAAAATTGGGAAATGATTAAAACGAGAACCATCTTCATCTCTGATACGCTTTATCTCACGTATATGCCTCCCCTTTTCCAACTCATACCGGTCCCTCTCTCTAAGTGCCAGGTCCTCTTCCTTGCAACAATTACCATAAAAGAAGTATCTTTCAATTTTAAGCAAAGGTCTCCACTTTTATGAACTGTTCAATTTCTTTTTGTTAGCCTTTAAAACAACTACCTCAGGATGACATACTGAATTATTGAATCAACGGCAGTACTACAATAGCTAATAGAATTAAAAACCCAATTATTGAGCTACGAAACCATTGCATGCATTTTGACCATCTTCTCATGCCTCAAAATGCAGATATATTAATAGAAATACAAATAGCACTGTTCCTGAACAAGAAACCCACTCTCAAGCATAAACATAAACATAATTGAAATTTTATGGAAGTAGACTCAAGCAAGTAATTTACCCGCTTGATGCTCTGAAGACGGGACTTGCATAATTCATCCTGAATCAAAAACTCCTCCTCTGATGTTCCAGGTTCACTGTCACTCCCATCAACCTTGTCTAGAAATAATGTGTTTAAAAAATGCTTAGATAATACAGAACTTATTAGAAAAAGCTAAGATTATTGCTACAGATCTATGACAAACGCATCATAATTGCAACCAAGCAAAAGTCCAAATGGTATATACTACGTACTACTTCATTGGTAGTTACAATCAGATGATTAAAAACACCATAAACTATCAGGCATATTAGGATATCCTATTTTAAAAATGAAAATTTGGAATGCAGAGTATGATAATGATTAGGTGTGTGCTTGCAAATATAGCAAAATAAAAATGCCTTTGAACAACTCTCCTAAGCTGTAACTTTGATTTTCTAATTTACATGTCTAGCAAACATTGATAAACATGTTTAGATCATTTCAGGTTACTTCTTTCTCTCTATGTGAAAAGCCTGCAGCAAAGAGATTAAGTAAAGAAAAGAAAAATGTTTCAGTAATCTTTCTGAAAGACTATAAAGGTGCAAGTGCAACAGAAATTCAACTTATTGCCCCAACAGAAAAAAAGTAAAGAGTGTGCCAAACTGAACTCTTCAACTGACTTTGATCCAAAAATATAATATACCTGAAAAAACATTCCAGCATGCACACGAGAGAGAGAAGAAAAACTAACAGAGCATGCGATTCAATAATTTCTATTAACTGGACCAAGGACTTCCAAGGTGAAAAGCTTAATGATATCATACACTGGAAAATGTTGTAATACCCACCCACTTGTTTCCTTTTGCAGTATGCATGGTTAGGACTTCTCAGGACATTGATTACTGTGATGGATTATTTATCTTGTTATGATGGCATAGAATTTGATTATGATGTTGATTAGATGGTATATGTTTTAGAGGAATACATGGACATTGATGTGATTATGACTTATGTTTCTCTGCATGATTATGATTATATGATGATTATTGTTTATGTCTTATGTTAATGCTTTCAAATGCATATTTATGATGCTCGTGATATGATATATTTGATGTACACATGGCGATTGATCTTCTCCATGATGTGTTTGCATGATGAGGGATGAAGTCATGTTCCTCACTTGTGAGGCCCACATGATGTCTTGATCCTCTTCATTGTCTGCACTATCTGCCATGAGATATGTATGTGTATATGCTTCATCTTTGTGATGAAGGTTTGTAGGTACCAGGCATCGACTTCACCTAGTTCTACAGCTCTAAGCATGCCCTTAAAATCCTCAATGGTAATAGAGGGGAGATAGTATCAAGGCCCACTTGAACCTAGCCCTTGCCATCATTTTGTTTGAAGAATGATCATGATCTTGGAAGAAATATCTCTTGAATATTATATTAATTTCTCTAATATTTACATAATAATATATATATATATATATATATATATATATTAGTATATATACATCTTATATATACTAAAATATATATATATATATATATATATATATATATATATATATATATATATATATATATATATATCTTTGCTAGTATTGACTCATAGTGTTTATTTGACTGAAGCTACAAAACATCAACACCCCCTCTTAGCTAGGGAAGATAAAATCCATCAAAATGCAATTCACAAAAGATCCATGACTTTTAAGAGAGAAAGTATCGCCTCATCGTGATATCAAGAGATATGGTCTAACCAAAAATATCAAGTCTCATGATATTCACCATAACTCAAAAATTTCCATAGGTAATGTATCCTTAATGCAAGGTATCATCTATTGTGATCTGTTTCAGCAATCACACGATGTCTATCACAATAGAAGGTCAATAGTTTGTTTAAGGAACTGAATCCACCATGCAGGAAATCATCTATTGTGATTTGTTTCAGCGATCACACGATGTCTATCACAATAGAAGGCCAATGGTCTGTTTAAGGAACTAAATCCACCATGCAGGAAATCATCTATTGTGATCTATTTCAGCCGTCACACGATGTCTATCACAATAGAAGGTCAATGGTCTCTTTAAGGAACCGAATCCACCATGCAGGAAATCATCTATTGTGATCTATTTCAGCCATCACACGATGTCTATCACAATAGAAGGTTAATGGTTTGTTTAAGGAACTGAATCCACCATGCAGGAAATCATCTATTATGATCTATTTCAGCCATCACACGATATCTATCACAATAGAAGGTCAATGGTTTGTTTAAGGAACTGAATCTACCATGCAGGAAATCATCTATTGTGATCTGTTTCAGCCATCACACGATGTCTATCACAATAGAAGGTCAAGTTATTGTAAAATCGTCACCTTCCAATAACTTTAACAAATACAAGTGATAATCATTTGGAAGTCGTCACTTCCTCATGATTTACACAAGGCCCAAAAGGCATTCATGATTCCTAGTCCTCTGACTATTATAGTTTCTTGATCACTGGAGAATCCATATCAGTATGGACTACTCCCTCTGAATCAATACGACCAAGATTATCAAAAGTTGATTTAACCATATCCTCTATTTGCTCCCTCTGAAGCTCAAGTTCTTGTATCAACCTCTTGTCTTCTTTTGAAAGGTCAGACTCCCTCTATATCTGGTTTCAATCGTCAATTCGTTTGTAAGCATTAAGTTCTTGTATTAACCTCTTGTCTTCTTTTGAAAGGTCAGACTCCCTCTCCCTTGATTGCAATTTTCTTGTGCTTCCATCCTGAAAGTATGTTACAAAGAGATTACAAATAGCTCACTAAACTATCTCGACTGAAAATACCAATGATAGAAGCATACAAGATTTTCGCTAACCAATAGTATAGCATGAATTACAAACTTAAAAATTATGTGCATTAATAAAACATGGAATACTTATCTTTTATAAATTTAAAGTTTTTCATTCTGTAAGGTGAGCCCATATAGAAAATATCATGCAAATTCACAGAATGATGTCGCCGTTTTCGAACATTACTAGAATTCTTCACATGACCTGTCTTGAATATCCAAAGGTTCTATACGCTATGACAACCTTCAATCTGATCGGATCTCCCTTCAAGTGGTTAGACTTTTAAAGAAGGAACCTCTCTCTTTTACTGTCCAGATATATCAAATCAAAAAACACCTTCTCAAATTATTTGAAAGACATCTCCCCTTTGAATCATCTCCCCACTAAGGATGGTTCAAATGGGAATGTAACATTGGTTATTATTCTCCCCTCAAAGTAAAATTCTCTCTCTTATATTGTTGAACAATACTTATGTCTTCTTGTGAAATGACTTGATTGCTCCAAGAGAGGTGACAATCTATAATTAATGTTTGCTTTCTAGAAAGAGACACCCTTCTTAACAAATCAGATTTCACATAGACTTGTACACAATCAGTCATAACTTTTGAACCCGACACTTTCTCTCCAATCGCTCTGATGAAATTCTTCTAAATTTGTTTATCACCAACATATCCAAAATTCAGCAAAATCCAACAATGTATTTGTGAGTTATGGTCCACGTACTAAGACTGTATTTTCTAAGGCAGTCACACATTCACCATCAACAAACTACTCTCTTACATTTGCAACTTGGCTCTGATACCATGTTAAGGTTTTTAGGATTGTTGCAAATGTAATATCACTCCTAATGTATGTGTTTTCCAAATGCAACAATCTCTTGCATTTATATTGGGAATGAGCCAAGAAGAGACATGTCCCTTCATGGGAAATGTCTATTCATTATTCTGTAAATAATATAATGACAATTATGATTACATATATATGTATACATATATAATATATATATATATAAAATATCTCTTGAGTATTATATTAATTTCTCTAATATTTACATAATAATAATATATATATATATATATATATATATATATATATTAGTATATATACATCTCATATATACTAAATATATATATACATATCTTTACTAGTATTGACTCAGTGTTTATCTGACTGAAGCTACAAAACATCAACATATATACTCCCTATTTATCTATGGGATGCAATATGTGGATATATATGGTAAATTGATTAATAAATTGGAAAGAATATTATATATTTGTGAGAATACTCTATGTTCTTTTAATAACTTTGGTTTTAATTTATTAATGGGAAGTGGGAATTGGTTGCATTCCCATATAACTTCCTCAAGGGGCAATTTAACATTGATTTTTCATTTCTTTCATATGGTTTTTGCTGGAGTTTGGTGCGGAAAGAATTCTGAGATTTATGAGAGAGAATTTGTTGATGTTTTGTAGCTTCTGTCGGATAAAACCTTGAGACAAAAACTATAAAGATATATATATATATTGTTCTATATAAGATATATATATATATATATATATATCTAAATATATTATTATTATTATGTAATTTTTGGAGAAATTAAAATAATAATGATTCATATATATATATATAATCAATGGTTATTATTTTAATCACATAATAATTCCGATCTCATATAAATCAAGTTGACCGACTGTAATGTCCCCATCATTAAATGAATAATAAAAACTATTGTTTTTGGGTCCCGATCGATTTAGTTTATCTCGGGCCCATATTTTATTTGTTGGCGTAGGTGTAGTTGTCGTCATTGGCTCTATTTGTGCACCCTCAGGAGTTTTCCCAACGGGTATTTATGCCCTGCGTGTAGGATGAAATTAATATGTTGAGATTTGATATTTTATTTGTATTTGCGAATTCCTGTTGGGATTCTGTCGGCTACCATTTCGGAGGTGAAAGATCCTCCCTATTTGGTATTTGCAGTTTCGGTGGGATTAAACCCTCACCCTATTCTGTTTGTTCTGTTGTGTCGGGTCCGGCAAATCCGAAGTATCATCAATAATATCAATAAGGTATTCTTCTGGCAAGTATATGTGGTGCGTACTGTTCGGTGTTTGCAATAACCATTTAATTATCAATGAAGGTAACATCATACAACGTCTGGCAAGTATTTTCAATCACTGTATGACCTCCAATCCCTCTGCTCTGCTATTCTGGACGGCCCCTCTGCCACACTGTACTATCTCCATCATTGTCGTACGGCCTTCATTGCACAGTGTACGGATACAAACACCACCGTACGAACCTCACACCCGCCATACCGTACGGCCTCAACACAACCACACCGTACGTCCTGACACCATTACTATATGGCCTCTCTTGGCAACTACGTACAGCTTAAGGCTCCACCGTACGACCTCATGTTGCTCCGTACAGCCTTCGTACAGCTTCCCCACTCTCTTGTTGGTCACAGTACGGTCCAAATCTGGGGCTCTGTCAGCGTAACTGGAATTCGAAGGCGTGTTTGTTGGTAAAGTCACGGAACGGAACTTTACAGTGGTATCAGAGCTGGTGATTCTGCCAGCTTGTGGGTAGTGAATGCAAGTTTATTCTAGGAAGAGGAGAAGAAATCACTCAGTTGGTAGAATGGCGGACCTGCAAGATCCTGCTGTTGAAGTCATGACTCTTTTGAGAGAACTCACTAGGAACCAAGCACAGATAAATGACACTCAGCGCCTCATGGAAGAGACACTGCAAAAATTGGCTGAAGGCAAGATATCTGTTGAACAAAGTGACAATTTTGTCTCAAGAAGGGCAAATCCCCAAACCGTACACTCTCGACCGTCGATGCCAACTTTCCCTCCACGGGAGGAATAACAGCATAGAGAGCAACCAACTTTCCAAGAAGTGCAAGATCAACTTCGAGAAGATTGGAGAAACGCAAATATGGAAGAAGATATATCCTACAAAGATTATGCTAAGCTGAGAATGAGGTACTCTGGCGGAAACAAGCGTGGCTATCATAATGACGATCTCAGACGAAAGATTGGCAAGGTTAACCTGTCATCCTTTGATGGGTCTGGATCCATCACAGCTCGAGCATGGGTGCAAAAGGTAGACACATATTTCCAGCTCAACCCTATGCCAAAGGATGAGGCCATCAAATTTGTTGCACTGCATCTGGAAGGGGTAGCCCACGAATGGTGGCATCATGACATGATTACTCTTGGCTACGATCAAATAAATTCCTACGCTGAATTCACTGAGAGACTAATAGATCGTTTTGACGGAAGAGATCCATAACTGAATTTCAAAAAGTTGGCTCAGTTGAAGCAATCTGGCACAGTTGATGGTTACATAACAGAATTTCAAAAAATGTTTGTCCTGGTAACAGATATTTTAGAAAGAAGATTGGCGGTACTGTTTATGGATGGGTTGACGGAACCTCTAAAGCGCTGGGTGAAGGGATTCAACCCCATCACACTTACGGAGGCAATTAAGCAGGCACGCAACATGGCGACATCCTCTTCTTCTTCCACCAAATATTACTCACCGTCCAAACCACCTCTCGCTCAAAGGGAGAAAGACAGCAGACCCCCACCTAGGAAGCCCCCGTTGGATGAGGCAACTAGGCAGGAACTCAGAAGGAAGAAACTTTGTTTCAACTGTAAGGAGCCATGGGAACCAAGACATCGATGCCTTGGCAAAGGAAAAATCCATTACATTGAGGTATTGTCCAATAGCAAGGAGGAACAGGCACCAGAAGTCGAAGAGGATGAACAACAAGCTTCTGGGGAGGTAAACATCAATCGTGCAGAAAGAATAGCCACACTCTTGAAGAGACGAGGCGCCATTGCTACTCTGGCGGGAACTCCAAGGTGTACTATATTCCGGGTCCGGGGTACCCTCCAAGGGCAACGGGTCGTGGTCATGCTTGACAGCGGAGCCACTCTCAACTTCATTAACTCATCGATGGTGAGTCGGCGTAGTTTGTGTACGAAGGCACACCAAAGATTTGACGTCAAGGCGGCAGGAGGAAACCTATTAAAATGCACCCATCTGGTTCCGCAACCAAGCATCACCATGGGAAACCACACAGTGACGGATGATTTCTTCGTAGTCGATCTAGACGACATGAAAGTCATTTTGGGCATTCAGTGGATGGAAACATTGGATGAATACACACAGAGTTTCAAACGAATGGAGTTCTCCTTCGAGGTGAATGGCAAAAAGATTGTGCTAAGACGGATGTCGAATGGAGGACCAAGGAAGTTTTAGCCCGACGAATGGAAGCAATCTACAAACACGACGATGTGGTCTAGGTCGCACACTGTTTTGCCTCGATAGAACCTATACAAGGACAAAGAACTGACCACCAGGATGAAGAGCTTCGAACAGTTTTGGATAGACATCACCAAATCTTCATCGACATACCACCACACCGGGGGTTTGAACACACCATTGAGGTGGAGACTGGCGCCAAACCAGTTATCACTGTGCCATACCGCCACCCTAAGAGACTAAAAGATGAGATTGAAAAAACAATATAGGAACTTCTTGATAAAGGTTGGATCAAGCCCAGCTCCAATCCTATTGCATCATCGGTAGTGTTGGTTAAAAAGAGGGACGGAACATTGCGAATGTGTGTAGGCTACTGCGCGCTGAACAAAAAGACCATCAAAAACAGGTATCCAATTCCCAGGATCAATGAATTGTTGGATGAGTTACACAACGCCGTCTATTTCTCCAAAATAGACCTCCATTCAGGGTATCACCAAATCCGCATGAGAGAATCGGATGTGGAGAAAAGAGCATTCCGTTGCCATTATGGACATTACGAATTTTTGGTCATGCCGTTCGGATTGACCAATGCGCCAACTACATTCCAATCTTGCATGAATCACATTTTTCACAAACAGCTGTGCAAGTTCCTGCTGGTGTTTTTTGATGATATACTAATCTACAGCAAGACATGGAAGGAGCACTTAAGGCATTTGGAAGAAGTGCTCAGGATTATGAAGTCACAATTGTTATTCGCCAAAGGATCCAAATGTGAATTCGAAATGACAGAGATATTATATTTAGGGCACATTGTCAGTAGCCGAGGAGTTCAAGTACATCAAGAGAAAATTCAGGCTATCTTGAATTGGCCACCTCCAAAAACTCTTTCGGAGCTACATGGATTCTTTGGGTTGTGCAATTACTATAGACAGTTCGTGAAGGGGTTCTCACAGCTCAGCGTGTCACTCACCGATCTCACAAAGAAGGGATCTTTCCAACGGAGTGAACGAACACATTAGACTTTTGAAAAACTCAAGAAGACTATGAGTTCTTGTCTGGTTCTTGCACTGCCAGATTTCACTCGGCCTTTCATCCTAGAGTGTGACGCCTCCGGAGAGGGTATCAGGTCCATGTTGATGTAGGACCGCCACCCAATTGCTTTCGAAAGTCGGAAGCTCTCAAGGACCGAAAGGTTGTATTCCATATACGACAAAGAAATGCTCGCCATCATGCATGCCTTGACAAAATTCCGACAGTACCTCATCAAAGCCAAGTTCGTCGTCTATATAGATCACAACAATCTCAGACATTTTCTGGAACAATGGGAATTGAACAAACGACAATAGAAATGGGTAAGTAAAGTACAAGCTTTCGACTTTGACATTGAGTATGTAAAAGGAAAAAACAATGTAGTGGCTGACACTTTGTCAAGAAAGCCGGCCATATGTTCCTTATCCCAGATATCAGTGGATTGGAGGGCACATTTGTTGGTCGAATACTCCAAGAACACTTTCGCATGCCAACTTTTAAACAAAGAAGTACAGGACGACAGGTATAAGGTGGTTGATGATATTATTTTCTACAAAGGCAAAATTTATCTGGTACCTGAATCCAAATTGAAGGAGAAAATCTTGAAGGAGATGCACGAACCGCCTCTAGCCGAGCATCAAGGATACTTGAAGACCTATAGACAGATCAGGGAAAAATTTTCATGGAAGGGCCTAAAGAATGATATATTACAATACGTCCAGGAATGCTCTACCTGTCAACAAAATAAATCCGAACACACTCTGCCTGCGGGTTTACTTCAACCATTACCGATTCTGGAGAAAAAGTGGGATAGCATCTCAATGGATTTCATCTCCGAGCTCCCTAAGGCGGAGGGGAAGGACTGCATCTTTGTGGTGGTTGACAGATTAACCAAGTAAGTGCATTTCTTTGCTGTTTCAGCAGAGTTTTCAGCCTCATAGGTGGCAGACTTATTCTTCTAAAAGGTGTTCCGCCTGCACAGACTCCCTCAAAAGTTTGAAACATAGTCAGCGACAAAGATAGCCACTTCCTCAGTAATTTCTGGAAAGAATTGTTTCGACTAGCATGGACGAAGTTGTCGCCAAGCACCAGTTATCACCCCAGACCGACGAACAAACAGAGATTGTGAACAAATGGCTGGAAGGTTACCTGAGAAACTATGTTTCTGCACAATAGAGGGCATGGGTCAAATGGCTACATCTGGGAGAGTACTATTACAATACCACCTACCACATGTCCATTAGAATGGAACCTTTCAAAGCTTTGTACAGGTATGAACCTCCTTCATTTTTGGACTTGGCTCTGGGTGACAGTCACGCACCGAAGGCCAAAGACTAGCTGCAAAGGAATAGATATTTTAAGATCCCTAAAGGAAAATCTTCAATGGGCTCAGAATCAACAGAAAATGTATGCTGACAAGCACCGAATCGAGAGGAGTTTTGAAATCGGAGATTTGGTATACCTCTAACTTCAACCCTACAAAAAGTCCTCTTTGAAAGCTTCCAAGAAGGAGAAGTTGAGCCCGCACTTCTATGAACCCTACTGTGTGACTAGGAGAGTGGGCGAGGTTGCATACAAATTGGACCTACCTGAGGGAAGCCGAATCCACGTCTTCCACATTTCTTGCCTGAAGAAAGTTGTGGGTCAACAAGTCAAGGTCTCCACCGACCTGCCACCCCTCGATGACGAAGGGAAATTAATATTGGAACCAACAGAAATCGTCGACAATCGGGAGAAAAGATTGAGGACGCGCATGGTCAAGGAATTTCTTGTACGCTGGAAGGATCTACCCCTTGAAGACGCCACCTGGGAAGGCGAAGAGATTCTAGAACACCCTAGCCCGAAATTGCTTGAGGACAAGCAATTATTGGGACGGGAGGACTATAATGTTCCCGTCATTAAATGAATAATAAAAACTATTGTATTTGGGTCCCGATCGATTTAGTTTATCTCGGGCCCATATTTTATTTGTTGGTGTAGGTGTAGTTGTCGCCGTCGGCTCTATTTGTGCACCCTCGGGAGTTTTCCCGACGGGTATTTATGCCCGACGTGTAGGATGAAATTAATATGTTGAGATTTGATATTTCATTTGTATTTGCGAATTCCTATTGGGATTCTGCTGGCTGCCATTTCGGAGGTGAAAGATCCTCTCTATTTAGTTGTTTTGTTGTGTCGGGTCTGGCAAATCCGAAGTATCATCAATAATATCAATAAGGTATTCTTCTGGCAAGTATATGTGGTGCGTACTGTTCGGTGTTTGCAATAATCATTTAATTATCAACGAAGGTAACATCATACAACATCTCGCAAGTATTTTCAATCACTGTATGACCTCCAATCCCTCTGCCTTGCTATTCTGAACAGCCCCTCTACCACACCGTACGGCCTCCATCATTGTCGTACGGCCTCCATTGCACACCGTACGTATACAAACACCACTTCCTCACACCCGCCATACCGTACAGCCTCAACACAACAACACCGTACAGCCTAACACCATTACCGTACGGCCTCTCTTGGCAACTACGTACGGCTTAAGGCTCCACCGTACGACCTTATGCTACTCCGTACAGCCTTCGTACAAATTCTCCGCTCTCCTATTGGTCACAGTACAATCCAAATTTGGGGCTCTGTCAACGTAACTAGAATAAGAAGGCGTCTTTGTTGGTAAAGTCACAAAACCGAACTTTACAACGACTGAATATTTAGAGGTTATTACTTGCAGATTATTGGCATTTCATGTTTCATATAGGATCCCGATCGAGCATCATTATTGGTGATCATTTCCAGGTTAGATATTATTTATTTGTGCAAGATAAATACAGATCGAACTTGGTAAGCATTTATGTTTATTACGTAACAAACCCCGATTAGAGATCGGGTGTTTAGTTAAAATGAAAAGGCACAATTCATGAGACATCTCATGAACGGACATGCCTCCACTTTGTGGAGACATATACACTCATGGGATGTGTGTCTTCCTTATATATTTAATGCAGATCCGATCCACAATTGGAGATATGGAAATTAAAAATGTTCTTCTCTTGTAGATCAAATACCATTGAGGAAAATTCAGACTTGTGAATTCATGATCAGTATTTCTCAATATCGATTTGGCATCAACTTCATATTTATCAAGTTTCAATATTCTGATTATAATCTGCAAGAAAGTACAGTGATTGTAAGAATCATATTCTGCAAATAGAAAAGCCATAGATAGATCAAATCTGAAAGAAATTTAACATGGTATCAGAGCAGGTTTGAGAAACAATCAATATCAGATTATTTCTATATATTCCATTGGAAATCTCGTACAAGTATAGACAAATGTGAATGGGAATCAGAACTAGAAGAATTCACGATAAGATACAAAGTCATCGTTGAAAACAGAGGATGTTGTATTATGGTTACCAGATAAGTTTGATTGGAGTAATATTGCTGACAAATGCTTACATGTAGACGTTTTCTGATTTGTTGCATATGGACCCTCATTGGAGCAACTTGTATCAAGGATGTTGATGCACAAATAAGTATTTATTATCCTTGAATATTATATTTATCCTGAGAAGCCGGATTCGCCCCTAGAGGTTCTGAACCGGGTCTGAGTCCGGATTCACGAACTGGTCCGTGCCGGATCCGGGCAGGGTCCGTGCACGGATTTGTGGGTCCATCGAGATCCGCAAGGATCTGGGCAGGGTCAGTGCACGAACCCTACTCGGATCCGGCACGGACCCAGGGGGATCCAGCGCGAATCCTCGAGGATCCCGCGCGGATCCATGCGAATCCCTAGGGACCCGCGGCCTATGAAGGCATAAAGCACTTAATATTCCATTTTTTTAATTTTTTTTTCATCTAACCCTAAATTGACAGGAGGATTTATACAAATATTAAATATAACATTTAAGTATAAGTTTGATTTATTTAATTTCTTATACTTTAAGTTATATTTGTATAAATACATTCCAGGATGTTTGAGATAGGTTTCAGCTTCATAGGAGTTAAGATGCAAATTCTAGATTTTGGGGGTTTTCAAAAAATTCCAGACTTAGCCAAATTTCAGGATTCAACAAGCCTTTAGCAGGGTTACCTCCCTCCCACAATCCATCATGGCTTTCTAAGGTCAAACTGAAGCTAGCAAAAGGATTCTCAAAGGGTTTTAACTCGTTTTACCACAAATCACTTGGTTTCGACCCCATCTCTATGACAGACTTAGCTTAGCTCTCGCCCAAATCCCAGTCAAACATGACTTCCCAATAGGCTAAAATCACTCAAACCTCATTTGCCAGACCTAGGGACTTGAAAACAGCCACCAACAAAGACTACCTAAGACCTAGTTATGAAGACTTTGACATTTGGCATTGATCAATGATCAAGCATCATAGATTCATAGTATGAAATGATTTAGTTTTAGAATTATGTATATTTCTCTTATATTTTTGGATATATAATGCATATATATATATATATATATATATATATATATATATATATATACACACACGAATCCTCACGAATCCAAAACAGGAAAAAAAATTCACGAATCCACGAACCGGATTCTCGAACCCGAATCCGTCCCCGAATCCAAATCGGCAACTTAGCATTTATCTACTCATTGTAGTCTCTCTCTTATTTGTATTTCTATACGTACTATAAGAGTTATTTGCCTTGATCTTTTCTGGGGATGCTATTGCAGGAAAAAGAAGATTGATATCAGATTCAGAGGGAGTCTGACACTTCAAAGGTAACTTTGGTCGAGGAGCTCAGAAGATTGATATCAGATTCAGAGGGAGTCTGACAGTTTATCATAAGCAATCTTGGATGGAAAGATCAACAGATTGATATTTGCTCAATGAGTTCTTCTCTGTGAGAGAAGTTCAAGGTGAAATCCCTTATTTCCACCCTCTGCGCTAAGGCGTGGTGGATGTCATGTGAGTTACTACATGACTTTGTGGCTACTATAGTAAGGTGACGATCTTACAATAGTCTAACCTTCTATCATGATGGATATCATATAGTTGATGTCTAAGCAGATCATGATAGATTATTTCTTGCATGGTGGATTAATTTCCTTAAACAAACCATGAATATAATGTTCCTATGGTAAGTATCATTGAGGGTACGTGTGCACATACCTTATGAACATTTTGAGTACTTGATGAATATCATGCGACTTGATATTCTAAGGCCATTAATCCTGCTATCATGAGATGATATCTAATGGTGAATATCTTCTGATCAAAGATATTCTTAAACATGCCATTCTTGAAATTACGCTAAGGTAATATTAGATCATGTGTTTATCCTCCCTAGCTAAGAGGGAGTGTTGATGTTTTGTAGCTTCTGTCGGATAAAACCTTGAGACAAAAACTATTAAGATATATATACATATATATATATATATATATATTATTATTATTATTATTATTATTATTATGTAATTTTTGGAGAAATTAAAATAATAGTGATTCAAAGATATTATATCTATGTATATATATACATATATATATTTATTTATTTATATGGCTATATATAATCAATGGCTATTATTGTAATCACATAATAATTCCTATCTCATATAAATCAGGTTGACCGACTGAATATTTAGAGGTTATTACTTGCAGATTATTGACATTTCATGTTTCATATAGGATCTCGATCGAGCATCATTAATGGTGATCATTTCCAAAATGGATATTATTTATTTGTGCAAGATAAATACAGATCGAACTTGGTAAGCATTTATGTTTATGAAGTAACAAACCCCGATTAGAGATCGGGTGTTTAGTTAAGATGAAAAGGCACAATTCATGAGACATCTCATGAATGGACATGCCTCCACTTTGTGGAGACATGTCCGTTCATGGGATGTGTCTCTTCCTTATATATTTAATGCAGATCCGATCCACAATTGGTGATATGGAAATTAAAAATGTTCTGCTCTTGTAGATCGAATACCTAAGTTGCCGGTTTGAGATTCGGGTTCAAAATTCGTCAAATTTTTTTGGGGGTTGGGTTCGGATTCGATTTGGGTTTGTCCGTACAAGAATATATATATATATGCAGCACCAAATAAGTTGATACACCATTATGCTAATATTAAAGCAACATAGAAACACACACCACCACATATATTAACGTTTTAGTCCAAATGACAACAAAATGCCAATCAAAAATAATAATGTCAACATTAATAATCAGCCATCACTAATAAAATATCATCAAAAACTATTAAACAAATAATAATATTAAAATATAAATAAATAATAATAAATAATAAAACAAGTAATAAAAGAATAAATGATAATAAATTATAAAATTAAATTAACTACAATATTAATATAATAATGAAAAATAATATGGTATAATATTATAGCAATTAATGAATACAAGAATAATATAATATAAGTAAATAAATAATAATAATAATATATTATACGCTATTATTAAGATAATATAATATATTACTAATAATATTGATAATGATAATAAAAATAGTATTAAAATATAAACTAAATAAATAAATAAATGATAATTAAATAAATGAATGATATAATAATCTAATATTTGTCGATTAAAGAATGATCAATTAATAGTCAGGGCAATGGATAGTTCTTGCTTACATTTTGATCAGCAATGCCTCAACCTACGGTGGATGCCCACAAGAGTAGTGATTTCTCTTCGGATTCAAATCGGCTGAAAAGGGCATTGGCCAATTTCCTTTTATCTCCAATTTTTGCTTGCACGACATAATGAAGAGCGGTTCGGCCATCGCAGTCGCATTCTCTGGGAGGGTGGGCGTCATTTTTTATCTTTCTCCCCTTCTCACGCGCAACAACTTCCTCAACCGCAAGTCTTCTGGCTAACCTTCCTCCTCACTCTAATATTTGTCGATTAAAGAATGATCGATAAATAGTCAGGGCAATGGAACTCGGCACAACTTAGAAAGGATAATACGAAAATGTCAAACTGAACAATGACTAAGATGTTCAAATCTGCAAGAACATATTACATGCTACATAAAATAAGGAGGATAAGCAAATGGGAATCGATTAATTTCAAAGGTAATTCCAAATTTGTCTGGAAGTCTTCCTAGGCTCGCGTGGCAGTCTGAAATTCTTCCCAAGTTCTCCTATTAGTTTGAAAAGTCACCCAAATTCTTTGCAAATTCACCCAAGGTCCTGCTGAACGAATTTCCAGCAAATATCTCAATCTGATGGCGACTTTTTGGCGAATTTGCATCGAACCAGAATTTGCTGCAAACCGCCTTCCAACTTTCACCTTTCCTGAGCGAATGTGGTAACGTAGTCAAATACCATTAAGGAAAATTCAGACTTGTGAATTCATGATCAGTATTTCTCAATATTGATTTCGAATCAACTTCATATTTATCAAGTTTCAATATTCTGATTATAATCAGCAAGAAAGTACAGTGGTTGTACGAATCATATTCTGCAAATAGAAAAGCCATAGATCAAATCTGAAAGAAATTTAACAGTTTTTCATGATTGATTGAGAGTTTTCATTGATCATTGGGAGGAAATTGTTTGACGAGTTGAATTGGTTGTTTGAGGGAGTGTTGTGATTTTCGAATTGATTTCTTTGAAGATTTCTGGAAGTGGTGGTGGTTTGGTTGCTGCATCTTCCATTTGAATCGGTCTTCTCTCCATTGTTTCATTTCTTTGTTGTAATGCCAAGGTAGGGATTGAATCCCTTGTTCTAATTGCTTGATCAATGATGTTGTAATGCTTTTTGATGTTGTTATTATGTGTGTAATCAGTGCTTTGTATTTCATGAGAATCTAGAAAAGTTTATGTACTTCGATGCAATGTAAGTGTTATGTTCTCCTAGATTTTATTTCAGCCTTTTTTGCAATTGTTTATTTGTACTTGTTTATATGAATCTAGGGTTTCAATTAATTGACTTTCTAGGAAGGAAACTGAGAGATCTCAAATGGGTGTATCTCAAATTCCACTCCCAAGGCCCAATTAATGCCCTATTAGTCACGCTTTTGCAAATAGTTATGTGTGCCAATTGTCCTAGCTTTATCAGGCAATTGCGTTGCAGAAATGTATCAGTTGCGTTGAAAGAATATGTTAGTTGCATTGAATGCTCATGTCAATTGCGTTGCTTCCTTGTTTGGCCAAAATTTAGGGTTTGGGTCTATACCAAAGGCACTAGGGTTGATTTATATCATGTTTTATCTATCTTGGATGTTTTGTAGGGAAATGATATGCATGATTTATGTGAATTAGAGGTGTTTTGGGTTCCATGATGTTGCTATGATTCAAATTTGATTCTTGATGAGGGTTTAGAGTTGACTACAAAGAAGGGCAATATGAATGTTCCTAGACCAAAATGTTTTGATTATAAATGTTGCATGGAATTCACATTTATGCATTTTATCTATATATGAATCTTCCATGTATCTGTTTATGGTTTTGAGCTTAAGTGTTAGAGAACCTAGATGCATTGTAGGTGAGTGGCTCTCAATGGGGATCACGGCCCTAAGTGGCTACCAGGGTAACCAGTTTATTAATCAGGTGAAAACCTAATAAATGAACCGAGAGGGGGGATACACATTAATAAGATAATTTTGATGTCTCACACATGCCTTGAGCGCTATTACAAGCTAAGGATGGGAGTGGGAGAAGATGTTAGTAGAGACTGGCATAATTGAACTTCCTTGTTCTCACAAAAGGTTGTTCGGTTCCACATGAGTCTTCACTTGGGGGCCAGGGTCTGGAGAGGCTACTAGGGTAACCCAAGGGGTAAGGCTATGTGATGACACTCACCCTACATGCAATCTAGAGTCTCTTTCCATCTCGTTTTATGCTTGGTCTCTGGTAGCCTTTTTTCTTGTTTATGATTCTTACATTTCCTAGCCTTGCTTGGAGATTTGGTCACTTCCTTGTTTTATGTTTCGGTGTGGGGCATTGGTGTCTACCTCCTTAAAACGATGGGAGTGGGCCTTCAAGTTCCACGTGATCGGGTGGTAGTGATCTTTCTCTATTGAGGTGTTACTGTTCGTGATTGCGTGGATGCATCTTTGTACCAGTACCTTCATTTATGCTACATTAAAGATCTTCATTGTGTTAAGGAATATTTAGATCAGAAGATTGAATTATATTACTTTAGAAATCGATATGCTGCTGTAGAATGCAATTGCCTTTGTGATTGATTGATTCTACAATACCGATGAGTATATATATTAATATGTAAAGTCATGACCAAACATGGTGGTTGCCATGTAGGGTCATGACCCTACGTTTAATATTAGTTATCTTAACAATTTAATCAACCACGATAATGCGCACGATAACCATGTCTAAATAATACGATCTGAGTCGTATCTTAAATCACAACAAAAGGAGGCACGATATCATCGTGCACTGTAATGTTATTACAGTTACACGATGACTATCGTGGCTGTAATAACATTACAGTCCACAATGTGCGATTCATTTATTCATGCATTCGATCTGTTTTTATAATATGCCGATAATAACAATAATATATATATATATATATATATATATATATATATATATATATATATGTATGAATGTGCTTATGATCATCAGCATACTTAAACACGAATGAAGCTATATTTCAACACATTGTACACATTGCTATATCATGTAATGTATATATCTTTGTACATATTGATGTATTTTGTATACTCCTAAAAGGAGAATGATGTAAATGTAATATTGTACATTGTAATTGTAGTTTAGGAAAGATGATGTTGTAAATGTATTTGGTTAAGAATCTGATTCTTCTGTAATGAGAACAATGGAATGTTAAGATAGAAATAGATAGATTGTCAATTGGAATTGGTTACTTTATGTGACTTTGATGATGTATATGTATTGATAAATAATGTACTTATAGGATAGAATAAATGATATTGATAGTTGTCTTATGATTGATCATTTAGCAAGGAAATCAATAGATGGAAGATAGAGTTAGTTGTCTTACTGGTTAATTAATGTTAATGCTATGGAAAATGAAATGACTGGGCTAAAAATAGTTTTTTACTGATTTTTAACAAAAAAATCAGAATCTTGTAAAGCTCAAGTTTGCCTCATTTTTTGTGCATAGGAAAACGGGAGGGATGGCGTCGTTGACCAACATCATGTTGGAGGGAAGTCAACAGTTCAATGGCAGGAATTACAATACCTAAAAGCAGAGGATGCTTTCCATTTTTTAGTACTAGTGCTTGGACCAGCCTGTTTTGGGTAACTCTACTCGTCCTACAACAGTGGGCAAAGACCAAGACAAGTTTGATGAACGTAACCGAGAAGCGGTTATGTTGCTAAAGTTATCTGTCACAGATGAGATGCTTCCAGAAGTGTCACCTGGCAAGTCTATAGCAGAGATTTGGGCACACCTAAAAAGTCTCCATGAAACATCAGATAAAAGTCGATCTTTCTTTTTGAAGAATATGTTATTTTCTCTTGTAATGGATGAGAAGATTTCTCTACAGGAGCATCTTATGAAGATTAAGGATATTCGCAATCAACTGGATGCTATTGGTCGCAAGATGGAAGTGGAGGACATGGTAGTGATTACCCTGAAGAGTCTACCACGGTCCTACGAACACTTTGTTGAAACGCTCAACATTACCTCCACTAATGTCGACTTGAAATTTGATGAGTTATGCTATAAGCTATTTCAACAAGATAGGTGTAGGTAGCAGTTTGGTAGTACTAGTGGCATAGTGTGGAACAGGCATTTTTTGTCATAGATAAAGGCGTGTCCACTCAGCAAAAAGGACAACACAAATCTAAGGAGGGTTCCAAGAAGATCACGTCACTATTGTGGGAAGCTTGGTCATATCCAGAGGTTCTGTAGAGTAGTCTAAGGAGATGAAAGCTCCTTATATAGATTTACAAAGATGATGTTTCTAAAAGAAACAATCATGAACTAAAGACGAACAAAGAAACTACCTAATAAGCTAAAGACTAAGATGACCATTAAAAAAACATTACAATATTCTAATACCCTCCCTTAATGGTCATCGTCTAACTATTGTCTTTTGGTCACAAATTCTTCAAAACATTTTGTTGCCACTGAGACCCTCCCTAGATTTGCAAAATGTTAATGACCAAGAAGCCAAAAAAACAGAGAAGGTTGTCCCCTTCTTCAAAATGGTCTGCAACAAGAGAGAAGAGCCTACCACTGACTCTGCCACTGAGATGAGTCTGCCACTAACCCTCCCAAAATCTGCGAAACCTCTGACCAAAAATCATCACAAAAACATCAACCTGATGGTGGATAACTGAATTGTCCTTCCCTGAAAATAGAGATACACACTGAGAACAATTGTGGAACCTTCCAAGCTATTGCAGATGAGCAGAATGCCCCAAAACTGACTACAAAATACTATGATTTGAAGAGTACAAAGCATCATTTTTTTGGAAAAAGACAATAAAAACCCAAAAACAAGAATACTTGTTATGAAATCCCATGCGAACTTCGCATATTACAAATGCTCAAAACGATTTTTGAGGAGAAAATTTGACGAAAACCCAACACAATTTTTGAGGTGAAAAATTGATCAAAACCCATACAACAAAATCTGAGACACGGATCAGAGAATACAAAGCTTCATTTTTTAGGAAAAAACAGTAAAACCCAACAGATAATTTTTGAGAAAAACATTATTAAAACCAAAAAGATAATTTTTGAGGAAAAAATTAATAAAACCCATTTGAGAAACCTTCATGTGGCAAAACACAAGACTTCGCATGGTAAAACAGCACATGCAAGAACATGCAACTCACAAAAAGCATATGCAAGTACATGGAACCCTCAAAAATCAGAGACTTTTGCTCAAACGAAGAAATCGCATATCAAATCCCTCCACCAAGCTCGCAATTTTCAACAAAAATCTTCAAAGACGAACCACAAAATTTTTGTAAAATACCTCCAACGTTTTTTATTTCAAAAAATCGAAAAACAAATTTTTGGAAAAATATTCTAGATCAGAAGAGGCTCGAATTTTTCTTGAAAAATTCGCCAAATTTTATGAAATCCCATCAACCTGCTCTAATACCATGGGTAAATCTATGTTGATGTTATTAAACAAAGGAGACGAAAGCTCCTTGTATAGATTTACAAAGTTGATGTTTCTAAAGAAACAATCGTGAACTAAAGACAAAAATAGAAACTAAATAATAAACTAAAGACTAACTAAGATGACCATTAAAGAAACATTACAATATTCTAATAGATAGATTGGTTATCTCAATTGGTCTTATGATGATGATATTAAGGAGAAAGAAAGAACCAAGGAACATTTCAGTTTGGTGCAATAAAATGAACCTAGAGATAAAGTAATTAATGTTTACAAATTCATGTGATGTAGTTCATTAATGTTTGAGTTTTAATTCATTGATGTATCTAGATGATTAGATATGCTTTAGATATGTTGCTTAGTAGCGACAGTAGGGAACCCTATGAGGACCTAGGGTTAAGTGGTTAATTCTGCATTCATGTTGTTGAGCATTTATGTTGCATGATATTGTATCTTTAATTCCGCTTTCATGATGCATATGATGATCTAGTGTTATATTCATGTTAAAAAAAACATTTGCATCATGAGTTGGTTCGTTAGTGTTGTCCTCTCGGGATCCTTAGCGGGGGCATTACAAATGTAGAGAGTATATTTTGTATCAAGTTTTAAGATGCACTATCTATAATCTTTAACAAATCAAAAAGATCACAGCATAAAATAACTGTTGTTTTTGCTATTACTGGATAGGAGAAAAACAAGGATGAAGCTGAGAATAGCACATTCTTAAGATTGCATGCTTCATAAATATTTAGAAGAACATAACAGATATAAGGTAAATACCATCTATGCACAAAATAGATGATATTGCAAACATCAAATGCTATCTTTAAGGAAATCTTCCTGAAGCACTATTCAGGGGCTGACATCTAACTGGCTTCCTGGCTCTTCACCAGATGCATTTAATCTAAACAAATCTAATGCCATAAATGCCATATGTCATAATCTTCCTTTTCCATTACTAAATACTACTATTTCTTTAAACATGCATAAGACGTGTGACATCTCATCATACATCAACAATTTTCTCCCAACGAAATGAGATAAAGCAATAAAAGAATGTTCCATAAACTCCTTGACAAACATTTATATTCAGAGAGATATAGAGATCATGTGGAATATAAGGGGGGCATGACAAGAGAAGAAATCCAGAAAAATTTACTTGTAAAAAAAAGAAGAAAATGTTCTAACCAGTTTGTCGCTTCTTCAGGGATTTCCGGTGCCTTTCAATAGATTCCTTTTGTTCCAGCAAGGACCTCTGAATTAAATACCATGGCACAAAATTGTCAATACAATAAATTCAACATGCAGGTGTTCTTTTTTTAAAAACATCATAATACTGCTCTGCCATGAAGCTTTCAATATAGACATAACAACAGACAAAAGACATTTGAATTATTGCCATTTATTATTGTAAAAATTTCTGTACAAAGCAATTATTCATTAAAAAACATATATATCTTTGACAGAATAACATGATAGATGGCATGACAAGTTACTCATACCACCAGTATCCAGAACATGTATAATTTGAAACACTCATTTCAAAGCCACAGCATGTTTCTCAACAGAGGTCATCTATGAATCTATCAAAAAGGGACGAGCCAGGCATTGGTATCATTTATTCCTTGACTGTAATATCCCCCTCTAGTAATGAAATTTAATATTAAGTCATAATAGAATTGAATATAAAATAAATAAGTGATTAATATTATTAGTAAAATAATCAAGAATAGTACATATATGAATAACCATAATTAATAATATCTATCAATACAATAATAATCAAAATATTAATGACTAATTATATTTATCAATATAATCAAAACTAATAGATAATGAACATTATAATATTAATCAATAACACTAATCATTTCCAACTATTAATTAATAAAGAATAATACTAATATTAAGCCATATTATGATAATCAATCATTATAAACTATTAATCAATAAATATTATCAATTAATATATAATCAAGGTGATCAATAATATTAACTAAATAATACATAGTTAGTCAACTTCAATAACAAGTCGCTACTGCAAACAACGATATTAAGTCCAGTCGGCCTCATACCTAAAGCCACCGACCCTCATGAAATGCCATCCCTATCCACCTCAGCAGGTATGCTGACTGGACACCTCCGGTTGAAAGGATGTGTCAATTAAACACATGGTTCACCTCCACCCGACCACAACATATAAATACAAGAGCAAACAGAGGAATCGGGGGGAGGTATTGGAGGAGCAGAAGTTTAGAGTCAGCAAGAACAAGTCTGAGTCAACGCTAGTGACAGAGTATATGGTACGATGGAGGGAGATTAGAGAAAATAAGAAATATAAAAATTACTCTACAGAAGAATTGGAGATTATTGGGTACTGATCTGTTGAATTGGATCATCGGGAGAAACAAGCAAAGAAAGACTCACTTTATCGGATAAGAAGATCATTGAACAGAAACAGATTTGAAAGGGACATATATTAAGAAAGATTAATATCAAGTATTAACAGCAAATAGAGAACCCATTTATCAGCGGTTACTAGTTTGGGAAATGAATAAGATATATATGAGGACTGATTGAATAGGAAATTATATAGATGGGTTAGATACTGATCATCGAATGGTGAAGAAGGAATTTTATATAATATATCTGGCACTCTTCAAATAGAACCATAGATTATTGAATAGGAGAATATATAATATATCTGAGGACGAGCCCAGAAAGGAATGAACACATATATTGAATGAATTATATTGCTAGCAAATATCGTGACAGCAATTTATCATGCTGTAGCTTATCTATGCATCATCATTGATCTACATCTACAATTTACTATATCTGAATTCTATTAAGAACAAATGGCCAGTATATGTGTGGTCATATATATTATGTAAACACACTATTAAGAATAAAAGCCATCACATGATTATATAAATATACAAAGTAATATAGATATAATAAATATATGTAATAATAATCATATATAATATATATATATATATATATATATTATATGTGCATTCATTAATTAGTATATATGTTCTTATATATAAATATATTTATACACTCAGTCCTATGACTATTTTAAACTGAGAAGGGAAGACAGGGTAGGGGTCAGTGTTCCGGAAGCCTTGAGGGCAAGACCCAAGATGGGATACGGACTTGGACCTGTAAATTTTGAGGGAATCCATTGCAAGTTGGTATCTAGGCAACCTCGATAACACCTACACCTTCCATCATTAAGCTGAATATAATATGATTGGATATGTGGGAATTAATAGATAATTTGTCCTTTTTAAGAGGCCTTTTTTATGGGTATGGCAGTACAAAAGTTAATATATAGGGAAATTCAACTTTTTATGAGTTTAGCCATACATGACATCTAGATTCAAGTTTGGACATTCAAATAAGGATCAAATTTAATGATAGCAGCAAAAGAAAACAGTGTTTGACAGGGATGCATCCCTGGGGGTCTGGGTGACATACCAGAAATTGTGGGGGACTTGGTGACAAAGAGGGGACATCCCTTTTTTCGGAACTTACAGTCTGCTGCATTTAAAGCATAAAATTTAAAAAGGTAACTCATAAAGGAAAAGAATATTAAAGACCCCCTAAAAAGCTAAAAGGGAAAGGATCACCATTGCAAATTCAGCACTTTGTCTTTACTATTTAACTTTCTAACTGTTCTTAGTCTGTTTAAATTATTTTAGAAGCCATCCCCCAAAATTGGGAAAATTGTTATCATCCCCACAACCAGATCCCTGCATCCACCTGTCTTGAAAGCTTGGAGAAGCACTGATTAAAAAACATTTAATTCACATTTTCAGAAATAGAAAAAAAAATTATTAAAAGAAAATTTTACTGTTTTCTTTTAAACACAGGTTTTTCCCAAAGGTGTGTTTTGGGGATGTGCCCCCAAAATTCTCAGGAGCAGGATCAAGTCTCCTGCCATCCTCATGTCCCAAGGATGTCACAAACGATGGGGATAAAAGGTTTGGGTGGAGAGGGGACATGCAGGAGGAGGAGAGGACATACCTGAAAAAAAAGAGTCTTGCTTCTAAGTAAAGCAGATGTAAATGGTACATAGAAAATTACCTATACTAGTACAAGTGAAACAGATCACCATGGCCCATTCTTTTGAGTGATCGTAATTTCTGCACTAGCACTCACCAAGTGTCTATCCAAGCTTTGACCAAGGATTTCCTTTGTCTTTATTGGCTAAATTCAAGTTGCAAAGAACCTCAATCAATGGGAAGAACCTAGTCTCACCATAATTGAACCGTTTTCTCTAGGCATATGAGTCATGGATTTCTATTTCTGAACAGACTTACCTATGTTCTAGATTTAAGCAAGTTCACTAGCTTTCCATGTGGCAAGGAGCAACTGTGTAAAAGGAAGCTAAGATGTGGAATGTGGTTCCTACACTAACAATTAATTATAAGTTACAAGGAAATAAACACAAAATCAATATACCATAACACAATAAATTACGTAGGCAAAGCCTTTTCAAGAGAAATACCCACACTCCAAAGCAACTCAGAGTATTATTCAATACTCAAATCGTTACAATACACTTGCGGAGTCTTAATCTTTATGAGTACCACTAGCAAGAGATCTAGAGTAATTTTGGCAATATAACACTTACAAAGCTCACTCTATAACCTTCATCTCAAGAAAATAGAAACAATACATGAAACCATAAAAGGGTAACTACAAAATCGAGTGCTTAAATATCCTAAATATCACAACCAATTTTCTAATCAAAGTCGAATGGCCAAATCCTAAGATGTGTCCACAAGATAAAAAAAGCATATTCCCCCACATCTGTCATAAGCTCATCATAATTCACTCACCAACTAGGGCACTCCGTTTTGGCTCCATAATCTTTGTTCAGAGATATCTTATTATGTGTCATTACATACATCATATGTTGGTCATCAAGTCTAATCCCCTCTTACAACTATGTTATCAATCATAGATGCTCGTGCATTTACAATAACACAGGCCCAACTCTTGGAGACCATAAGTTTTTATCCAAGAAGCCAACCAAAGTCATTTACTTTTTACATTAAAAATCTCTAAGAGATGCATGGTGCCATAACCATCTTTCTTCAATTAAGGCTCATTTCGACATTTTTTAGAGGCAAGTCTCAACCTCTAGATCCCTAGAAATTGCATTTTGGTATTCTATTGCCCAAAAATTGTTCTTAAGACCAAGATGCAAGTACAAGACACCTTTTCTTACAATGTGGTTGACTATGTCCATGCTAGCAGATTATTGATTCCCTACATTCAAGATATACGTATCTATAGTCAAATCCCATTGCTGATCATATACTTAAGTTTTAACTCTCATTATTTCTTCTCTCCCCTCTCTCCTCTCTCCTTTGAGGTCCCCCCTCACTCATGATACCATAGCTCTTCAATGTTTAGTATGTAAACAATTATACTACTCAACACTCTCAACTGATAAGTCTTAAGCACAAAATTATTATAGAGTTTTGAATTTCAATAAGGTATTAGTATTGTCAACATAGTTGTAGATTTAGCGCAATCAAGGCTACAAGAGCCTACTAAAATGATAATTTAGCGCAATCAAGACTACAAGAGCCTACTAAAATGATAATTTAGCGCAATCAAGACTACAAGAGCCTACTAAAATGATAATTCATTGAGATCTTCAATATTAAACAAAGGAGAGGAATACACCTTAAATAAGAAACTCCAAGATCTTTTCGTAACGGAAACAATTGAGAACAAGGCAATAGAAAGTTACTAAACTAACTAAACAACTTAAAAAATAGAAAGTTAAAAACAGACTAACTAACTTAAAAGAAAGCTACTCACATAACCATCACACCAAATAATATAATATTATTTTAATACCCTCCCTTAATATTCATTATATTAACTACCCTATAGAAGACTTGACATAATTTGCAAGTCATTTGGCCATTACATAGAAGGTTGACTCCTCTACAGAACACTCTACGACATGAGCATGTTGTTGAGACCCTCCCAAGTTGGACCTGTAAACAACCAACAACTTTCTAAAGAACTTCACATGACCAAGAACAAAAACAAGTTGAGTGTCTTCCAACATGATGTTGGGTAACCAAGTCATCCCTCCTATCCAGTGACCATGATTAGCTTCACAAAAAACTTCAATGTTTGTTGATAAAAAATCGGCAAAAAACTTTGAGACCCACGATTTTGCTAAAAATCATCAAAAGAAGCTGCTGCAAAACACCACCATGATTTTGTGGAAAAATCATCAGAGCCTCGATGCAATGTTGAGATCACACATGATTTTGTGGAAAATTCATCAAAAATCTTTCAGTACTTTAGAAAAACAGCAACGCCCACAATTTTTTTAAAAGAATGCGCAAAACACCTCTAGTACATTTGCAAGAACATTGTTTTCCCTAGAAACCCTATGTGCAACCCAAAACAATCTATGATAAACCATGATTTTTGCTATAACAAATCGTCAAAACATTTTGTCGAAGACAGAAGGCCACATTGTGTGAAAAAATCATCAAAAACCTTTGTTTTGTGGAAAAAAAGTTTTAAAAACGTACAATTTTTAAAAATCGACAAAAACCAGTAAAACCCATAACAAAGAATACCATGACTTTTAGGAAAAAATATGCAAAAAACCCTCTGAGATCAGAAAAACCAGCAACCCTTAGTCACAAGAATAGAAAACCTTTGCAGATCTTTTAAAAACTTCATTTTTCTAGTGAAGGTAAAGAAGTCTGCAGAAACCATGATTTTTTTTTAAAAAAATCGTCAAAAACTGAGATCCCTTGATTTTAATAAAAAAAACGAACAAAAAATCTTCTAAAAATTTCCTTACAAAATGTTTAGTATAAACCACAAATTTTGTTCTATAAAAAAATCTGCCAAGAAAACCCCACGAATTTTGTTTTTAAAGATTCGGGCAAAAAACTTCAGAAATTTCCTCAATTTCTAGGTAATTAAAACACATTTTATTGGAAAATTTTGCCCAAAAAACAATCTTTTCTCTAATACCATGAAATGATGATTGAGATCAAAATTAAACAAAGGAGAGGAATACTACTTAAATAAGCAATTACAAGAAGATCGTTTTGTAATGGAAACAATCGAGAACTAAAAGCAGAAAAGAAAGTTACTAAAATAACAAATAAACTTAAAGAACAAAAAGTTACTAAAAACTAACTAACTTAAAAGAAAGTTATAGGACTATTATACTAAATATTACAATATTATTTTAATATTATCCTATAATGTTTAAAAGTTCCCATGTCTTAAGATTGACTCCAATGAAGCAAGCATGGAATATTAGAGTGAGCACAGCACAGTTCACCCAAGTTTGGTTCTTAGGTTGCCTTGTCAATTGGGAATCACCTAATCAACATTGTCCTTTGCATGGTATGTAGTTTTTAGTGGAAGTGGAAAGGAGCAAATATGAGGCTTAAAGATTATACAAAAGTACGTAGTAAGTCCTCCATTTGGGAGGACTTTCTAGTGTGTCTAGATGGAAAAGTGGCGGACAACAAGGTGAAGAGTTCAAAGTGGTGGACAACAAGGTGAAGAGTTCGAATTTGTAGTTATTTCCTACCTAAGGATCTTAAATTCTTTTGCCTAATCTATAGTTTGTGGTAGAAAATCTATTGGTCATGCACACACTATTACAATACTCTAGAGGTCACAAGTTCATTCACTCTTTCAATGGTTGCCAATGGTGTTCTTCATGCAAAATTGGGAATTAATACATCGGCTTAACTTCACTAATTCTCAAACCAATGCTCTTCAATAAAGAAAAGGGAAAAACATATAGATGGCATTAGTCTCTCAAGCAAATGGTTTTCGAAGGTTTTGTGATAGTGTAGGTAAATGAGAATTGTTTCTCTTGTAATGTTATCTCTCATTTTTTGGTTCTTGGCTTCTTTCAGTTGTTCTGGAGTCTTGGTATTGTTGTTGTTTTTGTTAGTTGTTTGGTTTTTCATTACTGCAGAATTCTCTTTTATAATTTGTCCCTTCCATCACATGTCTGGAGTTTTGTTAGACTACTTCTATTAGGTTAGTTTTTGGGCCAATTTGCCTTGGGTAGTATTGTTTATAGGTTTTATAGAATCATTTTTCTATATAATGTAGTTCAATAATTTCAATACATCAAAAATGTTATAATCAATTCGAGGTGCATTATCAATGGAGTTCAACACCTTCGATGTTATTTTAATTAAGGGGGGAAACATATATTTTTAACACGGAGAAAAATAGTACATTCTCTACTAAGAAATTTAAATGCATAGATATATTTTGTGTCACCATCTAGAAATACTCCATATTGTCAAAGCCATTTAAAGCCAAATTGTATCATTTTGTTTAGAATAGGGTCCAATCTTACTTCTTCAATACATGAGTCATTAATTGCAATTTCATCAAAAGTACGTCTATCAAGATCTAAAAGTTTCAAAAAACTTAAAACGTATCAATATCACTTATACACAACATCCACTCTAGGAAGGTCCGTGTGGCCATTCTAAAATGAAGCCTCAAAGCCATATTTTCTAAGAAGGAAGTCTCCTAAAGGATGGCAGCATAGGAGATTGAAAAACATGCAAGGTCCTCTAATAAGTCACTAATGACAAAGCTGCAAATTTGTATTAATGGTAAAACTAGTTGTGCCAAAATGACTAAAGCAAAGATTGTTTCCCAAGTGCCAACGATGGCCATCTAATATCATTTGCGATTAGAGTAGCAATGATCAATAATGATAGTTGCATACCCAACAAGTATGTTGTTCTCAAACTTTTTATGTTGTATGGTATTCTATTTGCCTTTGTAATTGGACGTGTTTGTGCCCAGTCACATTTGTTGAGTGATAGAGAATGGATGTGTTTGTCCCTATCCAAAATTGTTGTATAGCCTCAGATAAAAGTGTTTGTCGATATTCTTGATTCCATGGGTAGATGCATTTGGATAAAGTCCACTAAGGTCAAGCCAATTGAAGAAGCATAGTGAGGCAATTTATCACAAGTTGATGTGTATGCATGTGATGTCACCTTTCTGAAATTAAATTTAATAAATAAATAATAATATAAAAATAAATAAATAAATAATAATACAATATAATTACAGAGACAAAATTGCAAAAGCACAGATAGTTTATATTAGAATAATTTAGAATCATATTTTATTAATGCTCAATATTGTATCTTAGTATAAATATTAGAATGTTTCTAATATTTAGTTAGTTGTAGCTAGAATAGAATGTTTCTATTCTAGACGATCGTTTCTAAGGAAACATCGTTCATCTTCTTGTATATATAGATCGTTTGATCTTTGTTAATATATCAGAAAGTATTCTACCATCTACTTTTCGTAACATGGTATCAGAGCCATTTCTTTAAATTTTTTCAAAAAATTTATAATTTCTTTCAAAATTATTTGCTCAAATTTTTTGAATTAATTTCTGTCTATTCCCACATTGTGGGATCTGCTGCTGCTCACATCTAGGGTTTGTGAGTTTGGCCAGTTTTCAACCCTGTTCAACCACATTTTTTTTCTGCAAATCTGCCATTAATTTTTGGAGGTTTTTTGCAGCAGGCCATTTTTTTGAAACCCTAATTTTTTGGGCTCTAAATTTTTTCCTAATTACAGATTCTTGGTGGGTTTTTCGAGAGCTCAACTAGGTTGTTGTCCGTTTTTCTGGGTGCCTCGATTTTTGTGCCTCAATTTTCAAGCCCACGAATCCAAATTTCGATAGCATATTCTTTTTGGGTTTTTCGAGATCTCAAATGGGTTGTCATCAAATTTTTCCAAGTGCCTCATTTTTTGTACCTTGGTTTTTGAACCAACGGATCCAATTTTTGATAGCATATTTCTTCTGGATTTTTCGAGCTCTCTTCTAGGTGCTTATCTGTTTTTTTTGGGTCTTCCAATTTTTGACCTCGAAGTTCGTGTCCTCTGAGATATTCACATTTTTTTGGCAAACATGCTATGAGCATCTGTATTAGCAGCCTCAGAGTTAGTCTCCATTAAAAAGCAAGCTAATGCTGCTAAACACTCAGAGCAGAAAGAATCTGCCTTTCATGCCTTTATGGCCAAAAAACCTGCAGATCATGTGAAATCTTCTACTTGGTACATAGATTCCGGTGCCTCTCGTCATTTCACTCACAGGCGTGACTAGTTTGTTGAGTTCTCTCCCTACACTGACTCGGTTATCTTTGGCGGTGGTGAAGAGTACAATGTTGTCGGCAAGGGCAATGTTCAGATACAGTCTGGAGGAAGAAAACTCATGTTCCTCAATGTGTGTTATGTTCCTGGCATGAACCATAATCTTCTTTCAGTTAGTCAGATTATGAGGCACTCTCCTCAGCTGGATGTTGTTTTTAGTGCACATAAGTGCTCGATTGTTGATCGTACTTCTCACACTACGCTTGTTGTTGGCCTTGAGGATCATGGTCTTTATAGGCTTGTGGACTCAGGCGATTCTCTTGAGCGTGCCTTCATAGTAAAATCTTCTGCTATCAGCAGTCTCTGGCATCAACGATATGGTCACCTGAATATTCGGTATCTTGGACAACTTGTTCGGGACGATCTAGTACATGGCCTACTGGATATTCAGACCCAAAATCATCAAGTTTGTGGAGCTTGCCAGGCAGGGAAGCAACACAGGACACCGTTCAAAGATGGTGACTCATGGCGAGCATCTAAGGTACTCCAGCTAGTTCACGGAGATATATGTGGTCCTATGAATACTACTTCCATTACTGGGTACAGGTATTTCTTACTCTTTGTTGATGATTTCAATCGCAAAATGTGGGTATATTTTCTTAAGAAAAAATCAGATGCATTTCCTGTATTTCAAACATTTAAGGCCTTAGTAGAAAAAGAGTATGGTTCTTCTATTCTTACTCTTAGGTCTGATAATGGGGGGGAGTTTTGTTCTTCTATTTTTTCTACCTTCTGCGCTACTCATGGCATCAAGCGTCAGTTTACCACACCACACACCTCTCAGCAAAACGGTGTTGTAGAGCGGTGAAATCGTACCATTACAGAGATGGCTAGGGCTATGCTAGAACATAGAAACGTACCTAAAAAATATTGGGCAAAAGCAATATTCACAACAATTTATCTTCTTAATCGGTCACCCACTTATGCAGTTAAACATAAGACTCCTGAGGAAGCATGGTCTGGTCGCAAACCTAGGATCAACCATTTAAAAGTTTTTGGCTCTCTAGCATATGTATGGATTCCTGATGCCAAGCGCACTAAGTTGGATTCCAAGAGTCAAAAGCTTATGTTTACAGGCTACAGTGACACTCATAAGGCCTACAGACTGATTGATGTAAACACTGATCGTTTAATCTTCAGTCGTGATGTTGTGTTTGATGAGGAACTAGGACCATTTCAACTCTCTTCCTCCCCCACAACATTCTGAGACTCAGCCTTCAGAGACCTCCGACTTGGGTCTTCCTATTTCATGTGATTCATCTGATGAGCGAGCTGATTCTAATGCACCGCCTGAGCTCCCTCTGGACAATGCCATTCTTGCTCCTAATCCTGATCTGCTTCCTCATCTAGCTATTCCTTCTACATCTAATATTGGCCCCTCTTCTCTTCGGCCTAAATGGTGGGCTAAGACAATCAGTGATCTTCGTCCTGATGAACTCATTGAGGGTAGAACCTCCAGAAATAAGAGCATTCAGCATAACACAGTTAATGTTGCTCTCATGGCTAACATCCACAGTATCTCTGAGCCTCAAACATATGCAGAGGCCAAAGGAATTCCATAATGGGAAAAAGCAATGGATGTTGAGTTCCAAAGTCTTCAAAAGAATCATACCTGGGTTCTTTCAAACCTTCCTCCAGGGAAGAAACCCATTAGCTATAAATGGGTCTATAAGGTCAAATATCATGCAGACGGTACTTTAGACAAATATAAAGCTAGATAAGTTGATCGAGGAGTCACCCAGCGAGAAGGCATTGACTATGAGGAGACTTTTGCTCCTACAGCTAAGATTAGTACTATTCGCCTTCTCCTTGCCATTGCAGCTCAGTATGGTTGGAAAGTTCACCAGATGGATGTGAAGAGTGCCTTTCAAAATGGTGAATTGCAGGAAGAAGTCTACATGACACAGCCTCCTGGTTTCAAGGTTGCCGGTTCAGAACCCAAAGTATGTAGACTCCGGAAAGCCTTCTATGGTCTTAAACAGGCCCCTCGAGCATGGTACATAAAAATTGATCAGTACTTGGTTGCTCGTGGATTTCAACGTAGTCCTTCAGACAGTAATCTGTATATCAAACACTCTGGTAATGATATTCTCTTTCTTGTTATCTATGTGGACAAGTTAATCATTACTGGGAGTTCACAACATTTGATTTCCGAAGTCAAACAAGATTTGTGCAGCACTTTTGATATGACAGATCTCGGACTACTTCATTATTGTTTGGGTATTGAGGTTTGGCAGATTGACAGTAGCATTTTTCTTTCTCAGTCTAAGTATGCCAGAAGCTTGCTTGACAAGTTTCGAATGCAGAATTGCAAACCAGCCTCCACTCCTATGGAGACTGGTCTGAAATTGTCCACACAATCTAATTCTCCTCCTGTAGATGAAACCCTCTTCAGGCAACTAGTGGGTAGTCTCATCTATATCACTGCTACTAGACCTGATCTCAGCTTTGCAGTCAGCTACATCTCCCGGTTCATGACAAACCCCAAGGTTGATCATTGGGTTGCAGCGAAGCATGTTCTGCACTATGTACAAGGTACCTTGGATTATGGACTTCTTTACACTCGGAGTGCTGCTCCTCAACTCAATGGGTTCACAGATTGTGATTGGGCTGGCTCCGTTGACGACAGAAAATCTACCTCTGGATATGTGTTCAGTCTAGGATCAGGTGCGGTCACCTGGACCAGTCAGAAGCAACAGGCGAGGGCTCTCTCTTCGACAGAAGCAAAATATAGAGGAGTTGTCAAGGCAGCTTGTGAGGCAGTTTGGCTTCGTCAGATGCTTGCAGATATGCAACTACCTCAAGCAGGTCCGACTCCTTTGTTTTCAAACAATCAGGGCATACTCAAACTTGCCAAAAATCCAGTCTTCCATGAACGCACCAAACACATAGAACTCCATTGTCATTACATTCGGCAGTTGATAGAAGATGGATCTGTTCAGTTGCTATATGTTCCTACCTCGGAGCAGCCAGCAAATATTTTCACCAAACCCATTGGTCCTAACAAGTTTGTAAAATTCAAGGGGTCTATTGGTGTAGTTAATAGATTGAGAATTAAGGGGGGTAATTAGAATAATTTCGAATCATATTTTATTAATGCTCAATATTGTATCTTAGTATAAATATTAGAATGTTTCTAATATTTAGTTAGTTGTAGCTAGAATAGAATGTTTCTATTCTAGACGATCGTTTCTAAGGAAACATCATTCATCTTCTTGTATATATAGATCGTTTGATCTTTGTTAATATATCAAAAAGTATTCTACCATCTACTTTTCGTAACAGTTTAAGTATAAGGAAGCCTGATGAAAACCATCAATACATCTTCATTAGCAATTAATATATTGAATAATACTCCATTGTAATACATTTCCTGTCGACGTATCGGTTTCGTGGGCATTTTTGTTGTTGCCTTAATTAGCTTATTTAATTAATTATTGTCTCTTGGAGTTAGTAATGGTTGATATAAATACATGTGTGTGTGTGTGTGTATTTTTATATGTTATGAGTACATGTTAAGGATCGATTATCAATGTTGAACAACAACAAAATAATTATGAATTTTAATATACTTTATGAAAATATTGATTTATTAATATTAAAATTTATACTATATAATTCAATTATAGTTTGATTATTTTATAACATAATCAATAATCGATTATTAATGTTTTAAAACATTTAATTGCTTATAGTAATTATGATTTAAATGTATGAAATATTAAATATTGATTTATCATGCTAATACTATATGTTTTGATCAAGGCTTAGTTACGTTATTAAATAAAAATTATTATCATAAAACAATTATTAATATTTAATCAATAAGACATTTAATTATGAATTTATATATATATTTATATTGCTCGAATAATACTTTTTGCATGATTCCGTCATTATGACTATTCTCCTTAAATAGTAAACGACTATTATTGCATGCAATTCATTTACTTTGGGAGTTACTTGTGCATGTCTTTTGGAATTCACCTTCAGGAAGAAGAATCATTTTCTTGCGATGCTTTTTATGGAGTTTTTGGACTTGTCTTTTTCGGTGGGATCTTATGCATGCTGTGGTGTGAGTATTCTTCTTTGGATTTCTTCTCGCTGTTGGGAGGTAGGAATTGGAATCTAGGATTGCTTGCATCGACATTTGATAAAAGGTAATGTGATACATCTGCATTAGACAATGATCATTTACATTTCCAAATCTGCATTTCTTTGGGACCATGGTTAACTTTTTCTCCCTTCTTTTGCTAATTTGCTATCATCTATTAATCTGCAATGTCCTTTACCTTTTCATCTCCTTACCTTGGGCACTATTTCTGAGAACTCTAAGGAATTGATTTCATTGGCGTATTTAAACTATACTTTCTTTTCTTCCTTCTAGGAAGTCTGTGTCTGCACATTTAAGCGGAAGGCTGGAATTTTGGGCTTCTTTTCTGATATTGTTAACAGATGCATAGAAACCCTTAATTGGCACAGACTTACCCTTTCCAGAAGTTTCTATTTCAGGTTGGCACCTTCTAACTGGTATTCTTTCCGTTATGCAAAATGTTTTAATTTCTCTGTATTTGTTATTATTGATGCCGGTTCAAGATTGCATATCAGGAACAAGTCATTTGGTATGAAATACTTTTTCTTTCCTTTATGTGTAGACTGTCGTTCATGTTATATGTTTGTGGTGGCGTGTCTTTCCTTTGGACAATTAGTTTTAATCTGTCCCTGCATTCAGGCTGTCCATGGGCTTTGTATCTTAGTTAGAAGACTTTATTTATGTGTATTATGCATAGATTTCTTCCTTTCCTTTGTCTGGAGGCGTTAGCCACATAGCTCGTTTTGCTGTCACCTTATCATATCTTAATGCTCTACTAGTTGCATGGCTGGTTCTACATAGCCGTTTAATGTTTTCTTCCTTTCGGGGATAGTTTCGGTTATGTTTGGTTTCTTTTTCACCTCTTTTTGTATGTGTTTGATGCTGAATGACATGGTTTTGGGCGTGGTGTTTAGATTCTTCAAACTTCAGCAGTTTACCCTACAGATACATCTTTCTATTTGGATTCCTCACGGAGCATGTATTATTTGTTGACTTGGTGGTCAGCACCTCCTTGGAGATTTGTGACATGGCTTAACCGCCTCCCGTGGATCGGGTTAAATCTGACATTTGTATCGAGCATTGATAGTTCGAGCTTTTGGTGCAACGGCAAATGACTCCAACAATTGGTATCAGAGCCTTGGGTCACGGGTTCGAGTCTCCCTTCAGTTGGGGCTGAAGGCTCAGTCGGTGCTGAGGGGGAGATTGTTGACTTGGTGGTCAGCACCTCCTTGGAGATTTGTGACATGGCTTAACCGCCTCCCGTGGATCGGGTTAAATCTGACATTTGTATTGGGCATTGATAGTTCGAGCTTTTCGTGCAACGGCAAATGATTCCAACATTATTACCATGTCGGGTATTGTATTCTTGCTCCTTGCTCTGGCACAGTTTTTAGCTATCTTGAACTCAAGTCTGTGTAAGATTGGTGTGCCTTTTCCTCATCTTGTATGCATGGATTTGTCGCTGCAATGGATCATTTTCTGACTTGGGCTCCATGTTTTGTTCTTGGTAATGGTTTTAGTAAACTGCATGACGGTTTCATGCTTGACAGGCGTTTTAAGCTTGGCTATGGAGGCATTGTTTTTAGTTTCTACCACTGCAATATCACTGCCTTCATTTCCATAGGCTAGGCTAGTTGTAGTTGTGGAGCTGTTTTCTTTTGGCATTGATTAGCTTCTATCTTTGGCGTTTTGTTGGTAAATGTGTTTTGGTTTTTTGAATCATATCGGGAAGTGGCTTTGTTTTGAAGGTGTTTGGTCCTCTAGAATTCACGGCACAGATATGTATTTAGCTTGATCGACTTGTTATTACATAGTTGACTTTTCCTAAATTGAGGCGATGTTTTTATCATTAACTCCTTGCCTAATTTCATTGGTGTGTGATTTCTATTATTGGCAGTAGCTAGTTAGGTTATTTGAATGCTTATGACCAGTGTGTGATACTTTAGTTTTATTGCTTTCTTTCATTTTATTGATTGATCTCGGGGCTAGGAAAATGGATATGGATTTATAGCAGCTAGGTAATTATCATTAGTTTGGGTTCCTTAATGACTTGAAGATTACATGATCTTATTGGAATATTTCCAGCAAGTTCTTAGCTAAAAACTTTATGCAGTTAGTTGCTTCATTCGTTTTATTTCATTGATTGATCTTTCGTGGTTTCTAAAAGTTAGGAATGAGGATATAGATTATTAGTCGTTGGAAACCATTATATTTGGGGCTTTTATGTTAATAGAATATATGATTTTACTAATCTATGTTTTGTATTGGTTGTATTATGTTTAAATTTAAAGTGTAATTTAAGATGTAGTTAGATGTGGTTTAGGATGTAGGTTATAGTTACACTTAGAAGTTTATAAGATAGAGTCGGGGATTTAAATGTGGTATGGTATAGTGATCTATGTGCTAACATTTAAGGGATTATAGTTCTCTTTTATCTTATAATGTGGTGACTAGGCTTAAGTGAATTTGTGTTGGTTATTTTCTATATGGGATTTCTTTGGTAGTTGATTGTTAGTTAAGATTTACATCTTGTTAAATGATTTTTCTTGATTAAAGATAATTTATAAAGTTATTTCAATGTTAACTATTAAATTTATTTATTTGTGTTTTATTGTTATATCTGAGAGTGTAAAGTTGTTTGTAGGTTATTGTTTGTTATTATAAAATTACGAATATGCCAGCTTCCAATGTATCATATTACTTTCTTATTTTGAATGTAATTTGAAGTTTGGTTTATATAGTAGTTTAAATATAAGTTTGTTAGGTGGTTTAATATAACTAGAAATTAATATATACTGGTTACTATGCATATGAAGGTGGGTCATGATTGTGAGTTTGCATTGGAGATTTGCAATTTGTCTTATTTGTCTATATATTGGATTTTAAATGTAATTTAAAACTTGATCTTAGTTTAAAATGTAACTTAAGATGTAAATTAAATTGTAGCATTAGAATGTAGTATAAATATAATATCCGTATGTCCTTGTAATTTGCCTATGAGGGAGTTGTAACTTTATTGTTAATAGTTGTTAAATATGTTACAAAATATATTGTTAATTCATGCTGATTAGATGATTTGTTTATTTGTTCTACTATAGTTGTGTTTGTTTTTTTGAGGTAATGATAGAGCTGTTGAGGGTCGATGTTTGTGTTTCCTTATGTTAACCAAAGGCATGGAATGGTTTTGAGTTTTGTTTTGCTGAGGTATTATGTCGTTTTGATGACTATGTGGTGACATTGATGTTTCATGGTATTTTAATATCTTTCTTTTATTGGTGAATTAATATTGTAATGATTTTAGTGGATCCATATATTGTTTTGAGCTTGGAGTTGTGTTGATACAAGATATGGGACATTCAGTTTAGCTTTGGACCAAGGAAGGGTCCCTATGAGATTTTCATCAAGGTGTTTATGTGAATTTGTTGAGTATGTTCTTTTGACATATTGGACGTATATGGATCCTTAGACTGATTTTGAGATTCTAATCTTAATATTCCAAACTCTACTTTTGTGATCTCATTGGATTTGATGAATCTTTGAGGTTTCTTTGGTGATTATTTGATTGGTTAAGCTCTTTGTTTTCAGTTTAAAGCATAGGGGAGGGTTTACTAGGAGCATTGCTAGGAGAGTGGCTCGCAATGGGGGTCGGGGTCCTAAGTGGTCAAACCAAGATAACCCATTGTGGAGTTGTAATCAAGTGATAACATAATAAAATGAACTAGGTTGGGATAAACATTAATCAAGATAATTTTGATACCTCCCCCATGGCCTTGAGTACTCGTACAAACTAAGGATGGGTTGGAGAAGGCCAAGTTGCCTGTGTGGCATTGAGCTAGCAAATCGGCTCCCTTGTCCTCATAAAAAGAATGTCGGTTCCACATGAGTTCTCACCTAGGGGTCGGGGTCTAATAAGAGACTGCCAAAATAACCCATGATAGTGGGGAACTATGTGATGACACTCTCTGGCATGAGCCTTAGAATTCCCTCCAATTTGCCTAGTGGTTCGCCTCTGGTACTCATGGTATCCTCTTTCGTATCTTGTGGTATCCTTGTTGGTATTTCGTATGTATCCTTTGCTAAATCCATTGAGAGATCCTTTGTGTTATGTCTGGTTTTCTTCATGGTTCTTGTTTTGTGTTGGCTATTTGGTGTGGGGCCTTATGTCTTTCTCCTAGCTCGGAGGGAGTTGGCTTCAGGGTTCCACATGGTTGAGTGGCAAATATTTTTCCCATCGAGGTTTGTTGCCATGTATGTGTGCTTTATGGATGGACTTGCATCTTCTTTGTAGTTTCATGGTTCATGCAACTAGATGATTAGTATTGTTCTTATGCAATATGACATGTATCTTTGATCTGATGTATTGTTGTTTTCTCCTTGAGGAGATGATTGTAAATTGTTAGTGTAAACATGCATCAATGATTATATGTAAGAATTAGTGATATAATTCATAATGTAATCTAGTTCATAGATTTATGGATGTCTTACTGACTTAGTCGTTTTGCTATGTGTTGCTAGTAGCAACGTCGGGAAGAAGACCTTGTTATTGGTTTTATGTTTAGCACTCATGTTGCGTTAATGAAATGTATCTTGGATAAGTTCATGCATTATGCAATTATATTGTTGTGTTAATCGTTATCTTTGTTTTTTTTTAAATTATCTGTCATTTTCTTAGTTGTTGGATTGTCCTCTCAGGTTCCCTAGCGAGGGGCATTACATCCATTAACATAAGGCTTGGTAAATAAATAGCAAGAGTTTAATACACCATCAACCTATACTATTGTCAGTGGGAATCTTGAACATCCTAAGACATATATTAATATTCAATAATTGTAAATATCAAGCAGTCATCTTAATCACTCCTATCATCCGCTATTCATGTTAAATGGCATATCAGGGCACTCTCTCAAACACCATTACCACGTGGTCACCAATGAATAACATATTATATATGCATAAAATGAAAGATACAAGCTATTGTGATCCTTAAGAGCATCATTCCATTATTCAGATAACCGATAACTATTAAGAAGTAAAGGTGTGACTTAACTTGTGAACTGATCGGTGAAGATTATTGAGTTTTAGCTATATAACACAATGAAGGTTGACTCCAAACCACGCAGAGGGAAGATGGACAGTAAGTTGGTATAATTAATGAAGACATCATCCTAAGCATTAACAGCAAATTAAAGAGTTACGTGATTAGTGGTTAAGAACATCGATGAGAGCCACATGACAAGTCAATGCTTGGGGAGATTAATCAATACCCCACAACCTTTAGTCGGCAGCAAATAAATATTTACAAATTGGCACGGTAATGACCAGACTATGAAGATAGCCACAGAAAGAGATAAAATTATCAATGCCTACTTTATATTTCAGAAGGAAGTAACACAACAGTACTAGCACAGGAGTTTTGAGCTATTATATTAGGAGATTTGGTTATCAATTAATCAGGGACCATTGATTCAATATAAGCAATGGTCTGAAATAATTAGACACCTAAATGAATTTCATTAATACAAAGGACGACAGCGATTAGTATGGTAAACACTTACTTGCAAAGGGGTGGGATCATGTTTAGGGAGTGACTGTTTATTAAAGAAGAGACAACCGTTATAAAAAGTACATGAAAGATATTAAAGGCCTTGCAAACCATTCAAAGCAAGGATTGAATCAGAAAACATGATATATATGGATTACTAATAAGAAGGAAAGATCACATGGAAAGATCAGAAATTACTATTTCTATATGATCAAAGGTTCACAGATTATTAAATATATATTTGTCACTGATGGAATGGGGGGAACATATATATTTGAAGAGACAAAAGAAATAAGTCATTTAGAATTGCTGCAGACATTTATGAATTAATACTGAGTGGCGGAATATTATATCCTATTAAGTGGCAGAATATTATATCCTAATAAGGATAAAGCATCTTTATATGATCTAAAATATTATATATATATATATATATATAGAGAGAGAGAGAGAGAGAGAGAGAGAGATCAGAATTATTTATATTATATATAGCAAATATGTATAAATAAAAATAATTAGAATTATATACATTCGTAAGACATCAATATATATATATATATCTATCAAATCATATACGTTTATAATACAATGAAAGATTATGGTGGCCTAATCTTAAATCTTTCATTAATACCTTCGGAAGGATAGGTTGGTTTGTATAGGGAGAGGCGAGTAGTTCCATCACAAATTAGGTGACTCCCACGAGGTGGTATTGACGGATGTTCATGAAACCCTTGGGCTTAATTATGAAGGTAGTTTCAAGCACCCTATGACAGTAATTCCCCATCCTCCATTGGGGTTAGGAAAGAAATCAGGATTAGTTTTAAATGTAACCATTATGGATTGTATTATGAATGAATTAACTATCTCTTAATTTAATTCAGGCAAAATATTGCATAATAATGTATAATGATGCGTTTTTAACAGTAAGCCCCAATAGGGGACATTACAATGCCCCTACTCAGACCTTATATTTTTTATGAACCACTAAACATGTTCATCAAGTGTTGTTAGTCCACCTATCCTCCTTTGGAGAATGATGTAATCAAGGTGGGGCATTAGGAATATTACCTATGTTACCCCAAGTTCCCGGGATGAGGAGGACAGGGAAATGGGTTTCCAGGACATTTTTTTTTCCCAGAGCAGGGGACGGCTATCTATATATATATATATATATATATGAAAATCTGAAATTTCAAATATGTTGATGAATTATATATCATTGTAACATTTATCATAGCAGCATAATAACATTTATAAATCTAAAATCAATGATCATTCATCGAATTATCATAGAACATAGCATCAAATAAATCAAATTGAATCATCATAGAATAACATAGGATAGCATCAAATGAGAGTTCAAATTTCAATTCCATACATTCATGGACATAATTCATTGAAACAATGAAAAGTATCATATCATTTATCAAAATGCACAAAGGCTGCAAGTTTCAACAAAATGCGAAGTTAAAAACTTGAAGTATCATATCATATATCAATATTCAATTATCATTGTATCAATGCATCATATAATGTTAGAAGACTCAAAGTCTCAAACTTCAAAATCAAAATGAAAACAAAGACAGTATGTGGCTGCCCTTAAGATTTGGTCTGAGAATACTAAATATTGCTCGGATTTACACTCTCAATCTGCAGATTTTCACCAAAGACTTCCAAAATTCACAGATAACTCTGTTCACATTTTAACAGCGGCAACAGAAAATGATTATTCACTCAGGCCAATCTAACTTGCAAGGAATACACAATTTGATATTTTCGATCATATGCATAAGATTTGATATTAGTAATAACATATTTTAATATTTAGGGCTGCCTCGAGGTGTGGGGCCCACACAAGATTAAAAAAAATTGCAAATATTTTATAGAATAATCTTACTTTTTGCCTCTTCCTGCTGGAAACGGCCAGCAGTCACCGGGACAGTTAGGGGACGGCTTGGCAGTTCTCAGCCGTCACAGGGAGGGTCAAAGGTTTCCAAAACTTCCATTGACCATACCGGAGTTTCCAGGATGGTTTCCAAAAATTTTGCTTCATTGGGGACGGCTTTGAAACATCCCTCCATTCCTGAAACCATCCCCGTTTCCGAAACTTGCCCATTAGGGGTGGACACGCATTTATGGGTTACATAGAATATTACATCATTCCATGTGTCTATAGGATATGTACAATAATCATTTATTAGTTTGTTCATACCCATGAGTGTGTTATAGTTTTATCCCATGATTTTCTATGTAAAAGAGTGGTTATAGGAAATGTATGTCCTATAAATTAGTATTATGTATTATTGGAACAATGTAATAGAAGCATAGTATTATTGTAGTATCCCAAGTTTCAATATAAAACCCATGAGAACAAGCACCCCAGATTTAACCACCATTAAAAGAAAAGGCCAAGGAAATAAAACAGCCATCTAACAAGGGTAAATTGAATGCTTAAAAGCTGATAACTAGATAGGACACCTTGACATGCATTTAAATTTCTAGCATAACAATGAAGAACAACAAATTTCCTCTGCAAAGTTGAAATTGGCTATCATGCACATACATCATTTGAAAGTTATGTTCATTCTTTAGCTCTAAGAAAATTACTACCAATTTATAAGTGGATTGAATTTAAAAAGATAATCTAAGGAGCCAATGAACAAGCATCTCTCTACCATATGTTCTTGCTAACTATATAATTAGTCTACCAAAAAAAAAAGAAGAATCTAGAATTATAATGTGATTTGGCAAAACCACAAAAACAGTCCTAATAGGAAATAAAATACATGTATATACCAAATGAGCTTGAATGTCTTTTAGTGCCTGCCCATCCTCCCAAGTCTCAGAAATCACTGTTCCAGCTCTGCAAAAGAATATGAAAACCTAATGTCAAAACAATCCTAATTATCTAGGATCACTCTTAGGTGTACTTTCAAAATTTGGAACCCCTATCTTTCAAGCAATGATTTTATCAAAAGTTTAATAACATTAAAATTTACTATGCAATCCATTATTCTGCAGACACATGCTAAGAAATTATTATTCAAACGACCCTGTTATTCCAAATCTCATTAGCTAAAAGCTATACCACCATTGTTATATTGTGCAATTAATTTCACTAACCCACACAGGAAATTTGTAACCAAACAGGCACTGACCAAAAGGAGAGAGAAAACTAAATGTCTGTTATTTGTGAATGCTAATAAATATTTTATTCCATAGTGTTCCATCAGGACATGTCCCTTGAATCTAAGTGATGTCCCAGACATCCTGAAGACTTGGGACTTGTAGGAGGAGTCCCCTCCTGGCCTCACTTCTTTTTACAAATTTTGAGGATGTCCCTAAAAGCATCCCTCTTTCATTTTGGCCTTTTGGGGGCATACTGCCATGTTCTTGCTATCATTTGGAAATCACAATCTCCCAAGGTTGTCCCCAATGCTGTAGGACATCCCCCACAACCAACTGATTAAAATCAGTTAAAACAATCACTAGGATTCTTTAAAAGGAAAAAACATGAAAGGGGGGGCTTCCAAGGCCCTCAATCCCAAAAAAAAATTTTATAACCCATACCCATTGTTGTTTTGCATCCACCGAAAAACAAGGGGGAAAGTGAAAAACAAGAACAACAAGAGAGAGGAAGAGGATATCAATCAGGCATCGGTTCCAATTTCTAACATGAATGAAGTAACAGTTCTTTTTTGGCAATCTCTCAATATAGATCATGCTTCATACTGTCTATGATTATTAGTCTATCAAATGGATTATGGAATCCATGAATTGTACCTGTACTTGCTCTCTAGAATTTCTGCTTCTTTTGGTCCACTTGTACTATATTAGAATATTTTTTTATTAATCTGTATTTTAAAAATTCAAATGTTCATTTTATATATTATATTAATAGCTGACCCTAAATATCCCCACATCCCCTCGTACTTGAAACTTGGAGAAACACTAGTTTCATTTAGTTTCTTCCAGCATAAAATAACTTCCATCAAATTAACTGCCAAACTGTCTGGATTCTTAATTTATTTGGATCCATCATTACACCATGAACTGGAACTTTATGAACAGTGATTGTACCAGTGCCAGCCTTATTATCTTTGGACTTAAAGGACAATATTCTATTATTGCCTTGCACCTAGTGGGAACATTGAATCCAGTCACAAAGTAAATGAGGAAAAGAATTTATTTCTACACACATTTAGAAATAGCTGTTGACAAATAAGCTGAAGAAAATTACAAATAATCATCTTTCTACCCCTTACAGCCATATGTACCAAGTTTATTTATATTCTATAACCCTCTATTTTCTAGGCTACTTTTTTAAATAAGGTTTATTAGCTTTTGGGCTTGGCCCTATAGCTAATACAGTTTATTTTTCTTATCAACGACAATAACATCGATAAATGCTTAAATAAATTTGTAGCAGCGAAAATCATTCTCAAGAGCATCTTTGTTTGTGGATGAGTCTTGGATAAAGGGTTGAACTTTATCAGACACGCTGAACATAATGATCATTTTGGCCTTTCTGTCAGCTTGATCAAATTTCTTCTACTCGTCATCATCACTCTCATGTCGTGTAGTGGTACAACTGACCACATGCCAAACTTCCTCAAACTTGATGAGTTTTAAGTTTGGTCCTCAATACAGAGTAATTGTTCCCACACAACAATTGAGAATCTAGAAGAAGAAATTTTGGAGAACTGCCTGCCATTTTTTAGCTAGTAATAGATATTTATTTGTCCTATTTTCCGTCTCACAAATCATAAAATTAGAACTGAATTGAGATTGTCTGACACTAATTCATGTTGAAACTCTTCAAGTTTAGCTTCAAATGAACAATTTGACATGATTATATAGAAAAAATAACACTAAATAAAATTATCATCTTACCTGTAGCTAAATTAACCCAACAAGCTTACGTGAATTTATTCATAATTGGAAGTACTAAGCCACTCAAGTGCAGGTATCCATGGAGCATATGCTATAATTGAAGATGCAGCAGTGGTGAAAACTGACAACTCTCATAGGTACCAATGAACTCAAATGAAATGACACAATATTTACATTATCCCACACAAGTGTGAAAAAGTGTGAAACTTATCTCACTTTAATGCCCTTTTTAAATAATTAAAAGAACTCATTGAATTTATTAATTTTTCGACAACTTAAATTTTAATTATTTAATTAAATTCTAAGGTCCAGTTGTGACATTATCACACATCGCCACGTTGCAAATGAGGACCCCCAATTTTTTCACTTTTTAGGGTTTTGTTAAGTGTTTTTGTTTTAGTCTCTGGTCTCTTGCCAATGTGAAGTTTAGGAGTTCATTTCGAGTTTTAGAGTGTCGTCAAAAAGTAAAAGGAAGAAAGCATGATCAAAAGAGTATTTTGATGCCACAGAGTTGTTGAGAAGGGCGAAGGGACGAAGATCGACATTGCTTGAGGTCAATTCTGACGACAACTATTTTTTAGGGAAAGTTGTTTTTTTTTACTTTTTGCTTTTTTGGAAGTTTCTATTTTTGGCATGTTAGGGCCCATTCGAGAGCCTACTTTCTTGTTTTCTTTAATCTAAATTTGGAAAGTTGCTTTTTCTTTTTTCTATTTTTAGAAGTTTCTATTTTGGGAAGGCCAAAGGTTGCGTCTACAACTGAGAATCATGAAAAATTGCCCAACTATAAAATTCTTGTTTTCAAATTCAAGTTCATCTAGGATTTCATGAAAGAGCATGAAAAGTGGTGAAAATTTCCAGATTTCAAAATGAGGAAAAGCATTCAAAATTGTGAAAATTCTTAGAAATTCCTTGTTCCAGTCATAGTTACAGGACTCTGTGAGTCATGGCAGGACTCTACGAGTCCCGAGCCGAGTCAGGCTTGTAGGGTTTTTTGGCCTCTGCTAGCTAACTCGGCCGAGTCTTGGCAAGTCCTTCCAGGACTCACAGAGTCCACGGACTCTGCTGACTCAGCGAGTCCTATCAGCAAGACTCTACCATGGCCAGCCAACACACAGCCAAAAAGTAACATTTTTTAATTATTTTTTATTATTTTTTTTTTGTGTTATATTGCCATTACAAGTTTAATATCAGACAAGTGATTACTTCAGATCGATCAGCAGCAGTAAACTTGCATATATTTGACAAAATATATAAGGGATGGCACATGCTCTTAGCATAGTAGTAATCTCATTGCACATTCTGAAAAAAATATCAGAAACAGCACTATTGCTTACACTTGATCAATAACACTCATTCCTATATTGTTTGATATTTAGACAAGATAAGAATCATAACATCTGCAAGCATCATCCACTTGAGATCAGAATCACTAAGAAGATACCAAACATAGCAACTCATGCTTGATCGATATAATACATTTCTTTAGCCATCCATATTGACGCCATCTAGATCCAAAAAAATTGAATAAGGTTATTTAGTATTATATATGATCTTATTGTTCAAGACATTTGGATATAGGAATAATCATTGCAATCCAAAGATCATTTCCATCATTTAATATCATTGTATTAGTAATAAGGAAATTGATATTTGCAATTAGCAAATTTTTACTATCTAGTTGCTGCTTTTTAGTCTTTTCTACCTCCTTTCTTAGGGAAACAATTTCCAAGTCAAGCTTCTCACGTTCCAAGATTTTCACTTTTAGCTGAATTTTCAAAACATCTTCAATGCATTTGGCTTCTTCAGCTTGAGTCTTCAAATCCATACTTGTCTTCTTGGACTTTTCACCATCTTCTCAAATTTGGTCTTTCAGCTTTAAGTTCCTCTTCTTGAGTCTTTTGATTTCATCAATGGGTAGTTCTTCCTTAAGATCCGCAATAGTATCCTCCTTGCTTTTGGTCTTTTCACTTTCTAACGTGTTATTTAGTAACTAGTTTAACAGTTAACTTATTTCCTTAAGAAATTCGCATTTATACTTATGTGATCAATGTAAACTTGTGTATGTGTGCAAATTAGCTTCTATTTATCTCGATTATTGTATCTTTGATGTTAATTGACTGAATGATGCATGAAAAAAGTTTTAAATCCTTAAAAATCTTTGAATTTCTTGGGTTTTTCAATTTCCCAAGTCCTTGCCAAGTCCAGACGCCGAGTTCAAGTCCGAGCCCGAATCCAACTTGCCGAGTCCGAGGCGAGTCTGAGTCTTGTAACTATGGTTCTAGTATCAAAATTATCTTAGAAAGGTCAAGAAAAGCTATGGATCTTAAATTTGGCTGAGTCTAAAAAATTTTAGGATCTTACAAAATCCAAAATCTCCATTATAACTCCTAGAGATCTGACACCACTCTCAAACATCCTAACAGTATTTATATAAAATATAACTTAAAGTATAAGAAAGGAAAAAATTTATACTCAAATGTTATATTTTATATAAATTTTTCATCTTTCAATCATCTTTCAAGCTTGAAAATCTTCATGAAGACCCCAACTAAGCCCAAGAATTCATGGAAAATCCTCAAGTCATGGCAAAGTCTGACTTCCCCAACAAGAGAAATTTTGAAAGACATGAGAAGTACGACTTGGAAGTCCAAAAATCCTCATTTGCAAGAGAACTCCGCTCAAGATGGGGAGGCTTAAAATTTGAAACTCTTCCAAAACTTGAAACTTGTGGAAATTCCTTGAATCATCATCAAGCCTGACCTCTTAAGTGTTTCAAAATTCCACAATCCCTACCACAGTCCGTCTGGGGTTTGAAGAGGCCAATAAAGTGTTGAAGAAGAATTGCTAAGTGAAATTCCACGTTTCATGATGAAATCCGCTCATCCAAGTTCAAGAAGGTTCCAAAAATTGCTAAGTATTAGGAAATCCAAAATATCACATGAAGTCCGACCTCACATGGAAGAAATCCACAAGAAGATCAAAATTATGTCTGATGAGATGTCATAAGAATGTTAAAATTGCTTTGTGTTTAAGAAAGAAGACTAGGAAAATCCTCAAACAGAGATGAAGGCCACCCCTATCAAGGAGAAAAATTTGGTTTCAAGATGAAATATGCCTAGGGTTTGACTAAAACTTGGTTCAAGGCATGAGAAAATCCACAAGTGCCTATGAACTTCGCCCCCTCCTAGGTTAAGAAAGTTCCTTGACAAGAGACAAGTCCGCTTAGGGTTTGAGAGAAATGGCTAAGGTTCGAAGAAAGTTGTTGAGTCTTTAGGAAATTCCTCCAGGCATGTTGAAATCCACAAATGTTGGTGAAGTATGCCCAAGTTTGGGAATGATGAAAAAATTGGTCAACTATCAAAAACCTTAAACTCAAATGATGATTCAGCTTGAAAGGATGATGAAAAAAGTATTAAGTGTTCGAGAAATTCTCAAAACACAGTAAAGTCCACCCTTCCTCGTGGTGAAGAAAATTATTAGGATTCCTGAAAAAAATTGAGAATACTTTTAAGGCACGAAATTTCCAAAATCAGACTTGAAATCTGTCTTAACAAAAAGGTTGAAGATTGCTAACTGTTGAAAATCCCCATATCATGATGAACTCTGCCCTAGCAACGGAAGGGAAAATCCATAAGACACAGCCAAGTCCGCCTAGGGTTTTGAGGAAAATGTTTAAGGCATGGCAGAATTCCTTGATCCACGATAAAATCTGTCCTAGCAAAGAAAGCTAAAGAAGAGAAATTTGTCTAGGGCATAGGAAAATCCACAAACCCTACCTGAGTCTGCCCTTAAAAGAAAGCTGATGAAATCTGTCCAACACAAAGAGAAGTTTGAGAAGAACCTCAAGAAATTTCCTCAAACCCTAGTGAAGTCCAACTTGAGAAAGGAAGAATTCTACAAATTCATGCAAGATTCGACTTGAAGGTGTTTGGAAAAATCTATCTATAAGATAGCTAGAAATCTGCTCAAGAAGCAAGAATGAAAATTAATGGAAAAATCTGATCAAGAAGTAGAATTTTCATAATCAGAAATTGCTAGGATTGAAGAAACAAGAAAAAAGATAGAAAGAAAGGAGGAAATCATGGTGAAATCTGATCAGACTTCAAGAAATTTCCTCAAACCCTAATGAAGTCCAATCAAGGCATTGAAAAAATTCTTGATTTACAAGCAAATGTCTGCTTGGGTTAGGAGAAATTTGGTTAGGAGTTAGGAAAATTCCTCAAACACATATGAAGACCGCCCTTAGAATCAAGAAAATTACTTGATCCAGCATGAGCTCCAGCCTCTCCTGCATAGAAAATCCACAAACAAAGATGAGGTCCAATCAGGAACATAAGGAAATCTTTAAAGACATGAAAAGTCTGATTCAGGATGAAAAGAACATTCCTCAGATCATCAAGTTAGAAAAAACCAAGTGTTTATAAAAGAATGATAAGGATTAAGTTAGATCCCAGTTTGAAGGGATTTATAAAAGAATGATAAGGATTAACTTTGGATATTCTAGAAGAGAATGCTAAAGCTAGAAGAAAAAAAGTGTTTTTTTTAAGCATGAAATCGATCTAGGAGAGAAATTGCAAAAAATTAGAAAAAAAAAGCAGAAAGATTGCCAAAATTAGAAAGAAAGAAATAAAGCAAGAGCAAATTGACTAAGTTTAGAAAGCAAGGCTAAATTCATAAAAGCTGCTTTAATGCTGATAAAACTCTTCAATAAGGAAATCAAGTCTAAGTTTAGAAGAGACCGAGGGGAAAAAAATTAAAAATAAAAACAAAAAGCAATATCACTTCCTTTTTTATATTCATTATAAATACAAGGGCTTGGCATTCAGTCATTCATAAAATTGCAAACACAGCTCTAGAATTAGCATTATTCCTCTGATCTCAGAAGAAAAGTGATTATTCTGAGCATTTTTCAGACTGAGTTTCATCAATCCTTAGCACAGATCAAAAATTTCAGAGGAATTTTCTTTTGAGATTCTAATTTTCTCTCAGGTTTGAAGGTGATTTTCTCAAAGGAATTCAAGGGTTTTATAATCTGATTGCAGATTCAAGTCATTTTCTTGCAGATTTGAAAGAAGTTTTCATTCCAGGAGGTAGATGAAAACTCAAGGAGGGATTTCAAGTAAAGTGCAGATGAAGTTCCAGAGCAAAGGAGCACAGTTTGATTCCAAGATATCATCAAAACGGAAGAAGGATGGGGGTACCAACCTTGGTCATGAGGACTTTGTGGATTTCAAGAACAGAATGTTTGGACTTGATGGACAAATTCCTACGCACATAGCTCAAAGAATGATGAGGAACGGAATTGTCCAAGCAGCTGGATTTCCACCAGCAGTGCAATGTAATGAATTGGTTGTGGAATATGCCAAAAACTACAATGTCCTAAAAAGGCAAATCATAACACCTGATGGGAAAGTGTTGGCATATCTCAAAAAAGTGGCAATCAAGGAGGTGTTTGGTATTCCAAAGTATAATTCCAGTGTACAAGACTAAAGAAGGGGCCATGAAAATCTTTCAGCAACAGCCTCATCTCTGTGGAGAAACTATCAACAAGCTAAGGTTAGAAAAGCCAAGAGCCCACCATAGCAAAATGCGTAAGAAACTTTTCTGAACAGATTTCAAGGAGAAGTATGGAGACCCTGTCTTCTTGCTTAACAGAGTCATGGGCAGCCTTCAGGCCTCTCCATTTAAACCATGGATGTTTTATTTATTATAATTTATCAAGGAAATCACTACCGGAGTCAAGATGATCAATTGAGCCAGAATTATCAATGGTAATTTGGATGAGCAACTGTTCCAACCTCATTTACATGCTTGCAAGATGTTACAAGTATCTAGGATTGGATTGCATAGGCGTTGTGGAAAGTAGGAAAGATCAAGTCAAAGTATATGATTGCTACCCACAACTGCATTTAGAGGAAAAGTCCCACTTCAAATGAGTTAATGATGCATTCTTGATGCATATTACTAAGAAATTGCAAGGAGGCACACATCAGCAATTATCACAGGAATCCAAGAATTTGATAAGTAGATTTGAGTCTTGGGACATCCTATCCCTAAGTTCACCTATGAGGATCCAAGGATTTGCAGGATGTCCTTATAGACTGACAGTCTATCCTACCAACAAGATGATATTGCTTGAAGTCAAAAGACAGTTAGAAACATTTGACAGAAGTCATAAGACAGAAACATTTGACAAAATTTAGAAGGCCAAGAAAAGGTTTGGAAATTCTTTTCCACTTTTCACAGGGAAAATGTTGGAATCCTATCCCTAAGTTCACCTATGAGGATCCAAGGATTTGTAGGATGTCCTTATAGACTGACAGTCTATCCTACCAACAAGATGATATTGCTTGAAGTCAAAAGACAGTTAGAAACATTTGACAGAAGTCATAAGACAGAAACATTTGACAAAATTTAGAAGGCCAAGAAAAGGTTTGGAAATTCTTTTCCACTTTTCACAGGGAAAATGTTGGAATCATGCTCATCAGCACAAGCAACAGAGAAAGCAGATGTAAAACTACAATGGCATCCACTTCAATTATACAAGTCGAAGGCCAACTTTGATCCCTATCACCATATGGGGATGGTAAATGGAAAGAGATGCAAGCACAGAGTGGATATTGAAGACTTTTGGGCAAATCCAGTGAAAGAATACGATACAAGGAGGATAATGAGGTCAAGAATATCAATGAATTTAATTAGGACATTGGAACTTTCCCCTATGACTGACTAGCTAGAAGATGATGGAGAATGCACTCAGCCACACTATGAAGATATAGAGAATGAGGATCTTTCTCCAATAAGATAGTCTAGTTCTGAACTTGCGGATTTAACAACATTAATGAAGCCAGCCACCCAATAACCACTTGGTGGGTAGATCAGCAAATCCACAGGCTGAAAGAAAGAAATGTTAACTTCACTGATGGGCTACATGGAAGAATACTCTACCAATCATGATGAGGCAATCCTCAGTGCTGAAAGACCTGAGAGCAAAAATTCAAAGAAAAGAAAAGATACGGCTAAAAGTTCTCTCAGAGCCAGAAGAAAGAAGGCTACAATCAGGAATTGGTAAACCAATGGAGCAGGACAAATCAATTGCTGAAAATGAACCACAATTGGAAATTCCTTCCAATTCATGAGGGACAAAACATAGAACCAATCCAGCAAGAAGTACAAGATCAACCATCCGCCTCAGCAATGGAGTTGGAAAATATTAAAATTGATATTGTAGAAGGCGGATTCCAAGAGGGAATGATATCTGCACTCAGAGGAACTGAAGAAGTGAATGTGGAAGATAATGGCACTGAGCAATCCACAATTCTGGATTGGTTAAAGGATGGGATGAAAGCCAAAGTAAGTGTAGAAGTTGAACAAAAGGATGATATAGAGGAGTTCTTACCTAGATTAACCCAAACAAAGGAAAAGAAGATGGCTAAGAAATATTTTGTTATTGAAAGAAATGAGATAGGATCTTGTTCAGTTCAAGTGGCAATGCCAAGGGTCAACAAGGCAAAGGAAGACATTAATCTTGAGTAGTATGATATAACAGCTTTCAACATCGGTCCAACCACCAAAGCGCAGGAAGTCCAAGAACTGGATGATTCAGTCAGGAAAATCAAGGAAAGATTGAAGAAAGAAGAAGAAAAGAAAGATAAACTCATAACGGAAAATGAGCAACTAAAAAAATATATTCAACATTTGGTAAATCCCATCAGCAGAAGAGATGCATCATTCACTCCACCACTAGCTCTTCCAAGAGAATCAATTGAGAATCTTGAAGAAGTGAAAGTGATAGCTAAGGAAACAAGGAAATGGATTGTAGACAGCACTGATAAGGCTATCAATTTGTGGAAGAATAGTCATCAGTATATGATCAAATTTCCTTATTCTTGAACAGGATTCAGGACATAACAAAGTTACGGGAGGATTTCTAAATTGTCTAAAATAAAACAATCCCATGGTTAAAAGCATTAAGGGGAATTTCTAAGCAAGAATTGGTGAATGGAAAGGTAATAGAGGCTGGAGGTGCATATGATTTCAACAGGTGGTATAGAGTATTGATGGCTAAGGCTGAGGTCTTAGAAAAAATAAAAGGGGATTATGACAAGATAGAAGAAGTAATTAAAGAAATTCAAGACAAAGTACTCATTGTAGTCACAGACGTACTTGAGTAGGATGAAATCAAGGAGAGTGATATGAGAATGGAAAATTTGAAGGCCACAGTCGAAAGCAATTTCTTCACTTTCACAGGTCTGGTCCTTGGGCAGCATTTGAGTAAAGTTTCCACCTTCCTATCCATTGAGGATGGTTTTCCAAAACAAGGATCAGATTGGACATATTTGTTTGCCACATATGTTGATGAATTGGATGTGATCAAAGATAGACATATGCTAAGTGTCACAATGGATGAACTTAAACTTGTGGTGTCCAAGTTCATCAAATTTGTTGATAAGGAAAGAGATAAGGGGATGCATTCTTCTAGAAAAAATTCCATATGACACGTGTTCATTTTTCATTAGTTTGTTCACGATAATCATTGTAAACCCTAATTAGGGTATCGTTATTTAAATCGTGGCCGTCAATCTTAAATTGATCTGGGCCCTTCATCTATTTTTGAACTCCAATATAAGACCCTCCTCTCTCATTTGCAAAGGGAGATTCAGAGAAATTGTCGCACAAAACATTTCTTTCTTAAGTAAATTCATTGTTCGAATGTTGGTGAATTTGATATCTTTTGCAAGTTGCATGGTTTCTTGTTTCTCACTTAGAGTAAATTTTATATTCAAGTTGTTAAATTGAATGAAGGATTTGATGAGAATGTTCATTGTTGGATAATTTTCAACTATTGTGCAAAGTTAGTCTGAACTTGTGATAGAAAAACACAACTTCCATTAATGTGTTCATTTTTTGAATGTTGGTGAATATCTGTGATGTGAAAATCCTTAGAAGATTGCACCATTCTTGTGGAGTTGTTGAATTTGGCGAAGCAAGGATAGGTTTCAGATTTCCACTTTTATAGCCTCGTCTCCAGATTTCATATAGGTTTAGTTCATAGAATTAGTTTTTATCTTCTCAAACCCTCTTCTTTTGCATATTATTTTAGAAATCTTCTTAAGTGTTAACCCAGAAAATCCAAAAGAAAAAATAGAAAAATAGAAAAGAAAATTCATCATCAAAAGTCGACAAATTCTTGAGTAACAGCATAAGTCCCCTTGGAGGTTTTCAGCAAATCATCCTACCACAAGAGTATATCCTAAACAGCAAAAACCACACGCATTTGGAACCTTGGAGTCGTCTTTATGATCACACAGTTCGTATGTTTAGGACATTTGAAGATTTTGATCAAGAGAGGTTAGAGTACCCCTGGTATTTTATTCTGAGTTGTTTGTGTCATAAAACACACACCAACAGATCCAAATAAAGGGGACATTACAAGAGATCATAGAACCTATCTATTTTTTAATGCCCTCAAACTCAAGAGAGATCCTCTCCTCTTAGGTATGTGAAAAGGCTCTACAAGAATAACCACAATAGAGAATCAAATTTTGTATGATCTCACTTCATGAAGGGGATTCTAACACTAAATATGTCCACCTAAAAGCTCATAAGAGATATCAAAGGAATACAATCAGGAAAATTGAGTTGGGTAGTGGTCACATGCTTGCCAACAATGAAGACATTAAGGTGGCTACCCATTCTCACCATCTTGCTCTTTATCGAAAGTCTAGAAAAGACCCTATCACACAAGCTTGTCTCCTCAACGACATTCCAATGTCATCTCTAAGGACATAAAACATCTTTTTCAAGCAACTACCATGGTGGAGTTCAAAGGGCTTGTTTTGAGCTCTGCCAAGGACAAGGGCCCTAGACTTGATGGGCTCTAATTCTTTTTACCACCAATTCTGTTCGCATTGTGGATGATCTCAACCTCGTAGAAGATGTTCGCAAACAAGGTAACCAAACTCCTAGCATTTTGATAGGTGTAGATGAGATTTTGCAATCTATCATTCTAAACTTGTCAAGAAAACTCCTAGCATATTTAGATTGACAAATAAAAGTACCACCACTTGTTTGCCAATCTTATATGCCTAGGCAACAATGCAAGAGGCTTAAGTCAGTCATGTCAAAAGCCTTACTCAAATTACATTTGATTTGTTCAATCAAATGCTTCTCATTACCTATAATAATGATATCTACATAAATTATTTAATAGAATGGTCTCATTACCTATGCTTTTGATGTATAGATTTCGATTTGAATGACTTATCTAGAAACCTTATTGAATCAAATTCCTGTCAATCTCAATGCAGCATGCCCTGGGTGCCTACTTTAGGCCATATAGGACTTTTGTCAATCTACATACCTACTGCTCCTTTCCCGCAACCTAAGGTTGAGTCAAGTACACTTCTTTCTCAAAGTCACACCATTGAGGAAGACACTCTTCACACCCATTTGGACTTTCCAACCAAAATGTGTTGCCATAGCCAGAACTAAATGAATAGTGCTCATATTTGTTGTAGGAGTAAAGATCCCTTCATAGGCAATACCTTCTCTTTGCGAGAACCATTTTGCAATCAATTGTGCTTTGTACTTGTCAAGTGTACTATCATATTTATTAACTTGACTTTGTACACCTATTTGCAGCCAATGGGTTTCTTCTCTAATGGAAGATCTGAAAGAACCCAAAGTCTTATTTTTCATTAGACTCTAACGTTCAATTTCAAATTTCCTAAGCATTAGCCACTACAACAAAGCTAACTATATTTTGCTTTCTCTTACCTCTAAATGATCTACCCTCGATCATTTCATCATCCTGAACATCAGCAATGGTGCTTTCCCACCACTTGGGTCTCTTTTTAGAAACCTCTCCCTTCAAATCAGCATTGCCATCACTACTTGGGTTGTTTGTTTCTATTGCATCTGGATGCTTCTCCAAGTTCTCCGAAAGAAAATGTTCTTGTATTGGTACCTTCCTGGGAGACTCCACATGCTCATAGTGTGATTCCTATTGTTCAAAATCAAAGTACCCCCCTTCAAATGGAGCTAATGGAAGTCGGACAGCTAAATCTTTAGCCTTGAAAGGATAATCTTTAGTAATCTTGATCTCTGAAGAGAGCTGAAATGGCCCAACTTCTACATTGATCACAACATCTCTACTAAATGTCAAGTGGTCAATGCCAACATCAATTGACCCGTAGGCTTTACAATTTTCATTGACCCTATAAGCATCAACTTCTTACTATTCAAGTCCAACTTGGTTCTCTTTGCATTTGGAATCCAAACATATGCAGTAGACCTATAAACCTTGAGATGAACCATTTCTAGTTTCATCCCAAACCAAGCTTCCTTTGGGGCTACTCCTTCACTACCACTATCGGAGACCTGTTGAGACAATAAATTGCAATGTGAATTGGCTCAGACCAAAACGTTTTGGGAGCATTACTATCCTCTAACATACAATCGACCATCTCCATAACTGTATGATTCCTTCTCTCAAATACTCCATTCTATTTTGGAGTAAAGAATGTCATTTATTAACATTTGATGTCATGTTTAGCACATCAGTTATTGAGTTCGTTTGAACATAATTCACTTCCATTATTAGATCTAAGAGCTATAATGCTACATCTTGACTCTTTCCCTACTAATGATTTGAACTTTTAAAATTCCTTAAACACATCTAATTTTAGACTTCAAGGAAAACACCCACATTTTCCTATTAAAATCATCAGCAAACAAGTATCTTGCACCAATGACTAATGTCGTGTTCGTTGGTCCACAAACATTTGCACAAACCAACTATAGGACTCTCAAGGCTCTCCAAGCCTGTCAATCTCAAAAATAAGTGATGTGTTGCTTCCCTACTTGCTAAGCTTCACAAACACCCTATATCGACTAATGTAGATCAAGTAAGTCATCTACCAAATTCTCTCAAGCTACTTAAGAGAGGTAGGTTAGGATGAGGTGCACGTATTGTTAATGCCATAGTGTATTGATATTTGATGCACTCTTGGCTACAAATGCATACTTTTGAACCTCTCTAGTACCAACAAGCTAATACAAACCAAAATCTTAATACCAACAACAATGGTTTTCTTGGATTCCTTGTCAACAATATGGCATTTGTGTTGACTACATATGGCATCCAAATTGAGACAATGGCACATAATTTGACTCATTAAAAGAAAATTGAGCTCTTTCCCTGAAACATAGTACACATGGAGAAAAATGAGACCTTTCCCAACATAAATGATTTGCACATTCCCTTTTCCAATACTATATACTCCTCATCACCACCAAAGATCTCTAAATTTGAGCAACCATGAACTCTGTGAACCAATCTTTCTTGAGAGTGAAATATCGAGATGCTCCAAAAATCAATATACCACACAAAAGACTTTGATTCGTTGTTTGTTTGGCCACAAAAGCATAGAAAGCTAACTCTTTTTGTTCAAAAAACTCTACAACATGAGCATTTTGTGGAGGCCCTCTTGGGTAGATTTCTTTTCAGCCAACCTCTTTTTGTAGTGCTTCTTCATATGACCAAATTTACCACAACAGTGTGAAGTGTGATATTTTTCAGATTCTTCAAAGTATCTTAATTATTCCCTTGACCTTTTTTTTAGTCCACTTTCCTTTTCCCTTGTCCTTGGCTACAAAGGCTGATTTCATACTCAGTGTATCAGTATCAAGGATGGAAGACTCGGCGAGTTGAGAAAACTCGTCGAGTTTTCCAGCTCGGTGAGTCTTTGGCCGAAAAACTCGCAGCCAAGACTCGCCGATTTTTCGGCGAGTTTTTCAGTAAACCTCGGCGAGTTTTAAAAAAAAAACTTGCCCGCGTTCAGCCTATACAGCCACAAGCAAAAAAAACGCAATTTTCATATTGCAATTTTCATTTGCTGCTTCTTGAGCGACTAGGGGAGGAGGAAAGTGGGCTTCCAAGTGGATTCAAGTCAGATTTGAGTGGATTGAAGGCGGATTTCAACCGTTTTTTGAAGAAAAAACACATTTCCAAGTAGGGTTGTTGAGATTGTTTTTTATTTTTTTTTAAACATTCTATTTTGTTCTTGTTGAATCTAAATGAATACAAAATCATTTCTAAGTAGTTAGAAATGATTTTGAATCATTAGAATAAGATTCAACACTGTTTTGGACAAGTTTTTAAGAAAACGATGAATCTATCAAAAAAAAATTTAAGCATATCTAGTTTTTTTTAAATATCAAACCCTACTAGTTTGTTTAGTTTTTTTTGTAACTTTGAATGATGTCTAAAAAGATTGTAACTAATTTAGATAGTTTCTAACTTTGTTTAATTTATTTTCTAAAATATTTATTTTATGTTTTGAATTTCTATGTGTAGGGCAGCAGTTAACCATTAAATCAGCATAGCAAATTCAAAGGAAGTGTGGCCACTAACACCATGCCCTTCTAGATTTATAGGCACCCGGCCTAAAAAAGCTAGAGATAAGACATGCAAGTATGCCTATGAAGTACTCAATGAGCCTCGGAAAGTGATTTGCATAAACTGTGAGAAAGTAGTTTCTGGAGGCATAAACCGCCTCAAATACCACCTTGCAAGCATTAGGAAGCATGATACAAATCCTTGTGAAAAAAATACAGAAGAGATAAAAAGATTTGTTAATGCCCTACTTGCAACCGGGGAAGAGAAAAAATTGCAAAGGGAGAGGGAAAGATTAGCTGTGAGGGCAGCCATAGCTGAAACTCAAGGTGCTCCTATTGACATTTAGGAAGAAGAAGAAGCACTTGAGAGCATAGTGGGCTCTCTCCGTGGCCCACGCACCTGCAAACAGAGTGCCTCTTTTATCGCTTCTGCTTCCTCTAGTAGAGTGCCTAGTTCTTCACCACCATCAGCATCAGGGATAAACAATTTTTTGTGCCCAGGAATACCCTTGGTGCACAACCATCATTAGAGGCCACTGGATGGAACAAGGAGGCACATGAGAAAACTGATATTGCATGTGCTGATTTTTGGTATTTCAACAATCTTGCATTGAGTGTGATTGGGAGCCCCTATTGGCTCAATTTGGTGACCGCAATGACAGTTTTGGGAAAAGGGTACAAGGCCCCTTCTCGCAAAGATTTGAGTGGGAGGTAAGTAAATAATCAGAATCCAGTTGGTTTCATTTTGAAATTTTAATTGTTATTTCTTGTTTATTAAATCAAAATTGAGTACTAAGACTTGATTTGACTTTGATTTTGTAGGTTGCTTGTAAATGTTGTTGATAGGGCAAGACTAGTGGTGAAGGAGCAAAAAAAAGAGTGGAGTAAATATGGCTGCACCATTCTTTCTGATGGGTGGACAGATGGGAAAAACGAACCATTATTAATTTTTTTGTTGCTTGCAAGGATGATGTGGTATTTTGGAAATCGTTTGATGCCTCCAACAAAGTGAAAAATGCACAAACTTTGGCATTAATGTTGGAGAATGTTGTCAAGGAGGTGGGAGTAGAGAATGTGGTGCAAATCATCACAGATAATGCAGCAGCATATGTGGCAGCAAGTAATTTTAAATTTTAATATTTATGTTGCACATGATTATCATTAAAATTTAATTATTAATAAGTGATATTTAATTTAGTTTTTAGGTAAAATATGGAAATTGGAAACTAATTATTGAATTTTTACTAATATGTCAGGTAGAATCCTCCAAGACAAGCACCCCTCTTTTTTGGACACCTTGCGCAGCACATGTCCTTGACCTTCTTTTGGAGGACATAGGAAAACTTGATTGGGTGACTCCAATTGTGGAAGATGCAAGGCAGGTAACAAAGTATATCTACAATCACCCTTGGGTTCTAAACTTGATGAGACAATTCACTAAAGGGAAAGATTTGGTGAGACCCGCAGTCACAAAATTTGCAATGGTTTTCTTGATGTTGCAAAGTATTATTGATGCATTGAATTGTTTGAAACAAATGTTTGTGAGTCCACCATGGCTTGAATCAGCTTATTCAAAGAAGCCTGAAGGAGAATTTGTTGCGCGCATTGTCTTTGATCAACATTTTATGGACAAGGCTCTTGAGATTGTGAATGTAACTTCAAGAATCAAAACTTTAATTTTTAATTATTCTTGATTCAAGTCTCTCATTATTAACTTGTAACTTACTATTACTAACTTCATTAATTAATCTTTTTGTAAACTAATTTGTATTTTTAAAATTTCAATTGCAAGTATCTGAGCCCTTGGTGAGAGTTCTGCACATGGTTGATGGGGATCAAACCCCAATGGGGTGTCTGTATGAGGCCATGGATAGGGCCAAAGAGTCTATCAAAAATTACTACAAGGGGGATAGACTCAGATATGACCCCATTTGGGAGATTGTTGATAGGAGGTGGAACAATCAGCTCCACCAACCCATTCATGCAGCAAGATACTTCCTCAACCCTCATTTCAGGTACGGTGAGTATTATTCAGATTTTACTAAGACTTGATTTCACTTTGTTTTTGTAGGTTGTGTACTAAGACTTGGTTTCACTTTGTTTTTGTTTTAGATATGATGATTCCTTTTTAGATCCTAATGGCAAGGTCATGGAGGGCCTCTCTATATGCATTCAGAGGATGCTACCTGATGTTGCTGAGAGAGACCTTGTTGTGACCGAACAACAAATCTATGTGGAATCAAAGGGTAAATTATTCTCTTCAGAGTTGGCAAAGAGAGCAAGAGGCACTCAAACCCCAGGTAAAAGTAGAACATTTGCAATTTTGTCATTTGATAAATTATGTTTCGCTTGTCTCTTTTCTTTCTAACTTCTCAATATTTTAATTTGCAGAGGCTTGGTGGCAAAGTTGGGGTGGAAATAACCCACATCTAAAGAAATTCGCTCTCAGAATCTTATGCCAGCCTTGTAGTTCATCCCATTGTGAGCGCAATTGGAGCTTATTTGAGTCCATCCACACAAAGAAGAGAAACAAGTTAGCCCAAAAACGCCTCAATGACCTTGTCTATGTGCAATACAATCTTAAGTTGCGCTTGAGAAGGGCAAAGGAAGCACCAGCTGGTCCAATTGATTTTGGACGGTATAGATCCTTACTTTGATTGGACGGCACAAGAGAAGCCTCCATTGTTTACAGAGGATGACATCGCTGATTTAGAGAGGCAGGCTATGGAGGAGGAGGGGGGTGGATTTGGTTTCACATTGGATGACATTGAGGAGGATGATGAGGATTCAGACGAGGAGTCATTAGCAGTGCCAGTGCCAAAAGATACATCCAGGATGGAGAGCGAGCCACACACATCAGGAGGGATACCGAGCGAGGAGACACAGTCACGCTTAGTGCAAGCTTCTACTTCTAGGACTAGGGCCTCTACTTCTAGTTCCTCTCCCTTATTTGCTCATAGATTTGGGAAGAGGAAGATGTAATTGTAATTTGTAATGATGTATTTCCTTCTAGTTTTCTAGAACTAGAAACTGTTTAACTTTACTATTTTGCTTCTAGTCATCAGCATTCCACATGAGAATGCGATTTTGTACCCACTTTGCATTTATATATATCTAAACTTAGCTTGTTTCTTTTGTTTTCTCATTAATTAACTCATTTGATGCATCTTCTCATAGAATTTTGCAAAAAAAAATGCATTTTTAATTAAATTTTATGCTATTTTTAAGTTCCCGAGTTTTTTGCCGAGTTTTTCCAAAAATTGGCCGATTTTTTCCCGAGTATTATTTTTCAAGGCTTGGCGAGTTTTTGCCAAGTGAGTTTTCCATCCTTGGGATCAAGCACCATTCACCTAATCCAAGCTCTGTAAATGCGGAGGGAAGGGAATGGCTCTGCCATGCATTCTTTCCTCCTCCTCCTATATAGAAAAGAAACCTACTAGAGCTAGATGATACCCAAAACTATTTTACACATCAATTATTCATGTATGCCGACTCTCAGACTACTCTGGTTACTCAATCTATATTCAGCTAGCTACACTGTGTTTTGAGGAAGGGCCTCGCAGTTTATGCATGCATCTAGGCCCACCCCACCAAATGAATTTTGATCGCCAAGGGAGTGCCCACTAGGTCCTATGGAAAGTACTTCGCCCATCGGAAAGCACTCGAACAACCAACTGCCAGTGTGAAGAAGCAACTGGACCTTTACAAAGCACTTGATTAAAGTTGGCAGGAAATCTATGGCAACCAGACACCTTCGGAAGTAAGGGAACAGGTCTATCGCCGACTTCTGACAAGTGCAGAAACCAAGATTTCTAGCAATAGCGCCCAGCAGCTTCCCTCCAGTGGGTACGGGCTGACATCTCTGTTAGAAAAAGTCAGAGTCCCCGACTCACAGCCTGGTGTTCCATTTTTACTCTAGGCCTACCTAGACTGACAAGATAAACAGCAATGCGATTGCCCATGCTGTGTACAATTCATGAATGTGTAAAGATTTTTGACAAAATTGAATTTTGTATAGAAAACCTGATTATACTCTTTAAGCAATTAACAAAAAAAAAAAAATATGCCCATAAGTATGTGTTGAACAAAAGTTTGAAGATTTGAGAATAATTATCTAAAAAGACAAACCATCTTGTTTTACATATCCCTGGTGCTGAAAACTTTATATCAATGACTTCCATAATATACCAGTAGCTAGAATGGCTACATCGTTGCAAATTTTATAATTAAATAAAAAGTGGTCATACCTAATAACCCCAACATTACCAAGCCTCAAAGAATCCTGGCGAACCTTTGTCCTTGCTTCCAATCTTTCTGCTTTAGCAACTGATATCAATAGATCTGACAAAATCTTTATTCGCTGCATTAAAAAATGCATAAATAGTTAAAAGACAATACTTAGGGTTTGTAGGTTGTCAATGCCACAAGAAGTAAATATCTGTGTTAAGCAAACTTTATTTTCCCTCAGATATTAACAGCAAAGAAGAACAATCTAGATAAGTTACAATTCTATTTTATTTTTCTCACAGGAAATATCAGTTTATAATTTATCAGCAGATAAATATGCTACAAAGATTAAGCCCTGAAATAAACAAAGTTCCAACATAACAATAATCTGAACATGAATCCAGTTTTAGTTCAGTTCTTCATAAATCCAGAAATATGACTTGTGAATTTTGAGCCAGAATAGATGTATCAGAACCTAGAATTGAAGTTTTATTGATGCAAGAATGAAGACAAATATTATTACTCGAGGTATTCTTGGGATCAGAAGCAAACCATCCAACTGTTGACAAGTCAGAATCATTTCAGGAAAGGAAACTGTTGCAGATTACACTCCTAACAAATCCAAAGTAAGTTGCACAACCATCTAACATCAAATTGATGTGTTTCTCACAAAATTAAGCCTGTTAATTAAGGTAAGAGTGCCATTAATTAGAGAGAGCTGACAGTTCAGCAGCAGTCAGAAAAACAACAATTTAAGAATTAATGTTAGATAAAGTGGGAAAGTCCTGAACAATGTCATTCATTTTTAAGAACTTGTATATAATATTTTTTCTGAATTTTACTCTTTAAGGCACCAACCAATCAATGGGGATCATCCCCTAAATTAAAGAACAGAACAAGGGAATAATAATTAAGATTGTGATATTGCCCTGTTAAGATTGTGGTATTGTCCAGACCACCAATGACTAAAATAGCTGTAGCAAGCACCATCGTGCAATTATACCTTTCACCAATAAGGAATACAAATAAAATGCATAAAGAGGGTGTGGTCAGCATTGCAGAAAAAAGGTATGTCAAACTCTAGACAGTTGACAGATTATTTTCTAAAAGAATGGTTGTTTAAAATGAACACATCAAAAGCACCACAAGAAGGCAATAACATTGAGTTCGTGACATAAGCCATGCATCAAAAGCAGTTAGACACTTTGGGATTGGCAAAACCATTGCAAACTTGCAGAGATGTATTCTGCTCTAAGATGTAAGAAGATGTAACGTCCCCTATTGAGATATTCCTATATTTTGCCCTAGAACATCAAATGAGGTATGAATTATATTGACGAAATGCAACTTGCCACTATAAGTCATTATTAAGACCCGGCAACCCAGTTAGTTTTCATTATGAAAGATGAAGAAACATATAACCGGCAATTAAAGAGAATCCTTATCATCATCATTGTGCATGTGAGATTCAATAACACTTTCCCGAACAACCTATCCTCATTATGGAGTCCCTTGGAAAAACATGTAAGATGCCTCGAGCTTATTCCTTTCCATCAAGCTCAAGAGTATCCCAACACATGATGCTCAATGAAAATCTTGTGAAGTCTAGCCCAGCATGAGGAAGACTAACAATGTGAAACTGGCAAGAGCAAAGGAATTTGTGCAGCATGATATATCTAAATGCTAATATAACAATATCAGGAGCACACAAGATGCATATATCATAAATATGAAGGCAGAAGCAACAATTCCTTGCTTGACTATCATTTTGAGATCTCGGTTCCATCTCAATCACATTAAATAACATGAACTTATCTTAAGCATGGAGAAGCACAAAACTGCAATCATGCATACATCAGCATAGACCAACGGCAATTTACTTCATATCATGCAAGGTATATTTCCTATATGCAAAGTTAACCCAATTTCTACAAGAACATACAAATTTACAGTATTCTAGGCATAGCCATATGTCACCAAAGGCACTCATAGTCATACAAACGTAATCATCTTTGCAAGGAAATAGAACTCGTCCATATTACAACACCCAAGTGAAAGTAAAATTGTTTGTTCCCCAAAAGGGAAGAATATAAACATAAATAGTCATAATCAGATAAGTGGCCTAAAGTGTGTAGGTACAGAGTTTGTAAATAGTTGGCATCCTTAAGTATAGATATGACAAATGATGACATTAAAATCCTTATGATCTTTGTAGAACATTCTCAATGATCGTCTTAGTAACATGTCAAGTTGTTAAGATCGACTAAATAACTCAGGTCTCATACTACAATATTGTTGAAATGATTCAAAACCACTTTTGTATCTTAATCTACAATCATATACAAGGAATGAATACAGAATAGCTTAATCCATGTAAATGCAAACTGAATTTCTATTAAATCTAATCTGTAGTAAAATAATTCAAGTTTTGTCTCTGTTATATTAATGTATTTACTGTTGAGTCTGAAAGTTAATATTCAATTATAGACTGCTAGTCGATGATCGTTCACACTTATCGATTGCTGTGTCTCTATCATCAATCTAACTGCATCTATATATAAGGTGGGGTGACTGGGAAGAGTCACATCTATGATAGACGTGACTCCTCAGGGAGTCACGCCTATCATAGGCATGACTGTTCGCAACAGTCCACACACCCCTTCAACATACCGTGCAAGTTTGAATACAACCCGAAACTAATGTTAATCGGGGTTGATCAACGTTCAGCTGTATAATACTTAACGCCGACAGTATATTACATAGTCGACGGTGCAATATTAGTTTATATCATTCGATCATATATTTCATATTAATAATTAATAATAATGTTATTAATATAATAATATTAATATCATTATTATTATTATTATTTATTCTTTTATTATATTTAAATAATCAATGTAATATATATTATATTAATATTAATAATAATGATATCAATTACATTGATATTATTATTATTATTACTATATATATAATTTATATTGATATTCTATCTGATCGAAGCTACAATAATTAACACTCCCTCTTAGCTCAGGAGGATAGACATATCACAATAATATCTGACTTATAATAAGTTACTCAACTTGTGAAATAAGTATTCTCATATTATCTGTCATGAAGTATAACATATCTCAAGATAGATAGTATTACATATCGCATACCTCGTGATATGAGTTATCACATATCTCGTGATAAATAGTATTACATATCACATACCTTGTGATATGAGTTATCACATATCTCGTGATAAATAGTATTATATATCACATACCTCGTGATATGAGTTATCACATATATCTCATGATAAATAGTATCACATATCACATACCTTGTGATATGAGTTATCACATATATCTCGTGATAAATAGTATCACCTATCTCGTGATACTAAAGGATATAATATGCTCGAGAACATTACATTCTCCTTATATGTATCCTAGTTATGATATGTGCACTGACATTACGTCACATAATGTCTATCATAACTACTAATATCAAGTCACATGATATCAATCCACTGAACATTATAAGATCGTCACCTTACAATGTTAAATACAAGTGTTAATTATCTAAAAAGTCGTCACCTTTTAGAGACATACACAGGAAGGGTAGGCCCATAAAGTCATAGAGTCACACATATGACAAAAGAAGTTTACACATTAAACATCTTTAATATATATTAGTACAAATCAAAAATTTACATTGCAATCATACCAAGCTTCTTTCCAAAGTGATCAACTTTCACCTTGAGAAGAGGTTTGGTGAGGATGTCTGTTGTTTGATCTCCTATACTGATATACTCCAACTGGATTGCGTTCCTTTCTACCATATCTCTCACATAGTGATAAGGAATTTCAATATGCTTAGATCTATCATGAAATACTAGATTCACTAACAGCTTGATACAACTTTGATTGTCACAGTGGATGATAGTTGGATTCAGAGGTTTACTGAATAATCCCACAAGCAGTTACCTGAACCAAATTGCTTCTCTAGCAGCCACAGATGCTACAATATATTCAGCTTTTGTAGAACTCTGAGCTACTGAGGACTATTTTCTGCTAATCCAAGATATCATAGTTGATCCTAAGCTGAAACAACATCCAGAGGTGTTCTTCCGATCAATTACGCTTCCTACCCAATCTGAATCTGTAAATTCATGGAGATCTAAGTCAACCTTCTCATACTTTAGGCCATAATTAATAGTACCTTGAAGATATCTCATTATATGCTTCATAGCCACAAGATGTATTTCCTTGGGCTCACACATAAACTGACTCAAGGCATTTACAGCATAGCAGATATCAGGTCTGGTATTAACCAAATACATCAAGGATCCAATCATCTGCCTGTAGAGTGAGGGATCTGCTAACGGAGAATCTGTTGTTGCTTCCTTTAGTTTATGAAGGTTTGTTTCCATGGGAGTTGACATAGGTCTGTAGTTCATCATACCAAATCTCTTTAATATATCAATAGTGTACTTCCCTTGATTCAGAACAATACTATTTGATTTCTGCCAGACTTCAAGTCCAAGGAAATAGTGTAAGAGACCTAGATCCTTCATCTCAAATTTTGAGGCTAGATCTTTCTTACATTGTTTAATAAGTTGATCTTCTCCTGTAATCAATAGATCATCAACATATAATATTAATATTAATATATCACCTTTGCTTTGTTTGAAGTAGAGATTTGGATCTGCATCATTCTTAGAGAAACCTAATCCTATGAGATATTTGTCAATCCTTTCATACCAGGCCCTGGGAGCCTGTTTAAGTCCATATAGAACTTTCTTTAATTTACACACATCAGATTTTGCATTGTGAATTTCAAACCCTTCAGGTTGTTCTAAGTAGACGTCTTCTTCAATGGTTCCATTTAAGAAAGCAGTTTTTACATCCATCTAATGCACTTTCCATCCCTTGGTTGCTGCAATGGCAAGGACTGCTCTAATTGAGGTATATCGTGCAACTGGTGCAAATGTTTCTTCATAGTCGATTCCCTCCTTCTGTGAAAAACCTCTGGCCACAAATCTTGCTTTGTATTTTTCTATGCTACCATCTGCAGCATGCTTGATTTTGAAGAGCCATTTAGAAGAAACAACAGATTTCTCTTTTGGCCTAGGTACTATCTCCCACACATCATTCTTCAGAATAGATTGATATTCCTTTGTCATGGCATCCTTCCATAATTGGTGCTGGAGAGCTTGAGTAACATTGGTAGGTTCTGATTTTATGAGTTCACTCGTCAAGGCCACATAACTAGAGAATCTCTTAGGTCTTTTACTTTCTCTGAAAGTCCCCGATAGAGCTGCTTAAGTCTTTGCTTCTTCCATTGTTTTGGTAGCCCAAAGTGGTCTTCTTTTAGGATTTTCCAAAGATGCGATTTGTTCTTCATTTCTATTTTCCTCGGGATACTCCCTCTAAATCTCAGGGGTGGGTTCCTCTTCTAGATCCATGGGGGAAGTTTGAATTTCAGACTCAATAGAATTTCTAGCCCTTTTAAAAGTTGTCTTCCTCAAAAATCACATCTCTGCTTAGTTCAATCTGTCTCTGACCAGGCACGTATATTCTATAGGCTTTTGAAGTTTCACTATAGCCTACAAAAATACCTTTTCTCCCAGAAGGTTCTAGTTTAGTCCTTTTCTCTTTGGGTACATGAATGTATACAGGACACCCAAATATTCTTAAGTGACTAATGTCTGGTTTTATACCAGTGAAGGCTTCTTCAGGGGTTTTGTCATCAATATGGGAGTGAGGACATCTATTTTGAATGTAGACAGCAGTACTAGAGGCTTCAGCCCAAAGTGAAGTTTCTATATTTTGATCAAGTAGCATAGCCTTGGCAGCTTCTACAATGGTTTTGTTTTTCCTTTCAGCAACGCCGTTTTGTTGAGGGTTGCAAGGTACAGTGAACTCCCTCTTAATCCCAGCACTTTTACAGAATTCTTTAAAGATGTCTAATGTATATTCTTTTCCATTATCTGTCCTTAGGGATTTTACTTTTCTCCCGAAAGAATTTTCCATAAGGGATTTGAATTCTTTGAATCTTTTAAAAATCTCATGTGATTCTTTACATTTAAGAAAGTAGATCCATGTTTTTCTGGAGAAGTCGTCAATAAAGATTACATAGTAGAGAACCCTCCTAATGAAGGTACAAACATGGGTCCACATAAATCTGAGTGGTCTAATTCTAAGACATTATTTGTTTTGCTAGTACTATTTTGAAAAGACCCTTTAGTGTTCTTCCCTAAGGCACACCCCTTGCATACCCCTGAATTGTATTGTTTGAGTTTGGGTACACCTGTGACTAGTTTTTCCATAGAAGATAGGACACGAAAATTGAGGTGTCCCAATCTTCTATACCATATTTCATTAGAGTCTGCAACTTTATGAATTAGGGCTAGATTTGGTTCAGTACATAACTCATACAAATAACCTTGTCTATGTCCTATAGTTTTAGCTTTCTTAATGGTAGAATTCTTTGGCCATGCCAACACTTTACTATCCATGAAGGTTACTCTATATCCATTATCCTCAAGTGCGGATATGGAGACCAAGTTTCTTTTTATGCCAGGGACATATACTCCGGTGAGTTGGATTGAGATGCCAAATTTTAATTTGATAGTGTAGGTTCCAACACCTTTGACTGGATGTGCAGAGTCATCTCCAATTGTTACTTCATCATCAGTCTCCTCTACCATGGAGTCTAGGAGTTCTCTGAACCCTGTGATGTGCCTTGATGAACCACTATCTATAACCCAAGAGTTGGACTTTTTTGATACTTGATTTGAAAGTGCAGAGTAGAATACATATTTCTCAGGTTCATGCTCCCTTGTGGATTTTCTTACTTTGGCATATGATGCTTGTTGCTTGATTTTGTGAGGACATCTGACTGCATAGTGCCCATATTGGTCGCATCTAAAACATCGGATGTGAGAAACATCTTTCTTGGATGAGCCTTTCTCAGGATGGCTTTTCCTCTTCTTAAAGAACTTTTTATTTCCTTTCTTGTGGGAGTTTGCATTCAAGACATGAAGATCTTTGTCTATGTTCTTTTGATTGAATCATTTCTTTGTTTGTCTCGATTCCTCTTGAAGGCAGTCTGATCTTAATCGGTCAAATTTTGGAAATTTAGACCTTGCACTAATGCCTTGAACAAATGTTTCCCAGGAATTTGGTAGACCATCTAGGGCGATAAGTGTTAGCTCCTTACTTTCAATTTGGTATCCAAGAGTTGATAATTGATCCCTTAGAGTCGATATCCTCACAAAGTATGCATTGATAGATTCTCCTTTGTTCATACTTATATGATTGATTTCTCTCTTAAGGGCCAAGGTTCTGCTAGAGTTATTTATTTCATACGTACTTTCAAGTGCTTTAAACATGTGATATGCAGTTTCATATTTCGTCAAAATTTGTACAATATGATCTATAACTCCATCAACTATGATTTTCATGGCTTTTTCATTTCCTTCAGTCCATGCTGTTTTCTCAGGATCATTCTCTGGTTCTGGTTTATTCTCTTTCACCAATGACTCAACTTTATTTTCTTTTAATATCATCATAATTCTGAATTTCCATGATGAAAAATTATTTCCTCCTAGCCTATCTTCAAATCGAATTATAGTAGCCATAGAGGAATGTAATGTTCTTTAGATTAAATTTGAATTTCTCAAATTCAGTTGCTGCTAGGACCCTTCCTAACTTGGCTCTGATACCATGTAAATGCAAACTAAATTTCTATTAAATCTAATCTATAGTAAAATAATTCAAGTTTTGTCTCTGTTATATTAATGTATTTACTGTTGAGTCTAAAAGTTAATATTCAATTATAGACTGCTAGTCGATGATCCTTCACACTTATCGATGATTGTGTCTATCATCGATCTAACTGCATCTATATATAAGGTGGGGTGACTGGGAAGAGTCACGTCTATGATAGACGTGACTCCTCAGGGAGTCACACCTATCATAGGCGTGACTGTTCGCAACAGTCCACGCACCCGTTCGGCTGTATAATACTTAACACCGACAATATATTACATAGTCGACGGTGTAATATTAGTTTATATCATTCGATCATATATTTCATATTAATAATTAATAATAATGTTATTAATATAATAATATTAATATCATTATTATTATTATTATTTATTCTTTTATTATATTTAAATAATCAATGTAACATATATTATATTAATATTAATAATAATGATATCAATTACATTGATATTATTATTATTATTACTATATATATATATATATATATAATTTATATTGATATTCTATCTAATCGAAGCTACAATAATTAACAATCCAGATCACCGAAAAGGAACCAATATAACATAGTCCACTTCATCAAACATCATATCCATCCAACATACAATAAGCACATAGAATCACATAAAGCAACAAGGCAACATCCAAACCAAGTCAAGACATACAAGAGTCCTCATCTAGAAGAACATAATGCATAAAGCAAGTGGGAAGGGCACTACATGAACTTGCTTTTTTTTGAGTTGTTGAAACATTCAATAGCATTCACAAAGATAATCAAATATAAGCATCAACTTCTTAACTTGATGAGTCAAAACCAAATGCAATTACAATCGTATATCACGCAGCAATAGAACTCAAATGAGGAAATAAATGAAGCAACAAAAACAACGAATATCATCAACAATTGTGTGTAATAAGAAAAACCTAGAATAAGTCTAGAACTTAGAGATCAATCTTCAGCTATGAACCCCAAATATTCAAATGGGTCCCCACTACTTTCCCCTCACAACTGCGGCTACAAAAGAATGAACCCCGGTGCTAGTTGTCAGTGTAGACCACCAAACTGTCTATTGCAACTCGTAATACCAATAGTCCATGTGTCTCTCCTTGTATTTATAAAGTAATTTTGTCTAATGAAGGAGAATCGTGCTCAAGTATGAAGAGCCACACTCATCAACTATGTATTCTGTAACAATATAACTTCTTTGCCTGGGATTACGTACTAGGCCTAAATGAGATTAGCGCAGGCCATTGTCGTGTCTCAATCACCAACAACAATACTAAAGCAACAATCTGTAAGGAAATGATGCCACATAATGAAAGGTACAAGGATCTTCAATCATTAATCTGTCTCAATAACCACCTCTATCCTCAACACGTGAGGTAGGCAGGATTCTGATCCAAATTATCTTCTCCAACACCCACAAAATGAAGCAAAGCCGAACTTACAAATATTCACAACAATTGTAATATAAAAGCATTAATGTTCAAACGCCAAACATTAGGAATATTGGCGAAAATCTCATCCTATGCGAATTCTTAAATTTATACCTTTCACAAGCTCGCAATCTCAATAATATTCCACTTGGAATAAAGTGCGACTAAAGTAGGAGCTCTAATATTTGATCACTTTGACTACACATCTTTCCCAACGCCCACTAAAGGAATACAGGGAGACATTAAATAAGAGCCTGGCGAATATACTTGGACCCACACCAAAGAAGATTCACAATGCTTCAGAGTCGAAGCCTTCCCAAATAATACTAAGTGCATTCCACCTCTGTAAACTTTATTTGCAAATTTGTCTCCAATGGAGACTTCACAAATTCTGCAATCTCCCCAATTGAGAAATCCGGTTGATTGCTCAAAGTATACCTAGAGAAGATAATCTCACTGCCGAAGATAGTACCTTCAAGTTTCCATCCTAAATTTGCTAATCTGAGAATCTCAAAATAAACTTTAATGTAAGAATTAACAAATCATTCCCTAACTTTCACCAAGGCATTAATATAATATTATATTTTGGTTTCTTCAATTCCCATTGAGTAATTAGCGTTATCTAAAGTCACTATTATTGAGTATTTTATATCACCTTTAATTTAGTTTTAGGTAATAATAATAATTAATTAATTTTAATTCCCCTTTTTGGATGTATTTTACCTTTGGGAATTAAATAATACTTTATTTCTAAATTCTATCAAAAATGGAACATTACAACTTCATTTTTAGCTTGTGGTATGTGCCTACTGAGGGAATCTTTCCTTCATGAGATCCACCATAAATTCATCACCAACTGAAACTCTTTATGCTTCCTCTTCTCATCTGCCTAACCCTCATACTCATTCATCATCTCCGTGTTCCTTGACCTTACTATCTAATGTTTCTATGTAGTCTGCAAGTTCCTCTGCCTTGCACTTATTTCATCATCCGCATTAATATCTTTGAGTTTCGCTACTCCCACTAGGATGCAATCCAATCACAATCTCAAATGATGTCCTACCTGTAATTTTGTTCATTGAATTATAATATGAAAACCCTTGAGTGTCTGCAAACCATTGTTATTTGTCTACCTTAGCCCCTACTGAAAAACCTTAGTTTGTCACTCCCTAGGAAAAACTAGCCATTGGAAATTTTGTCTTTAAAAAAAGACTTGAAATAAGCCCTAGCTATTGGTTTTTCAAAACCCTAGCCACAACTCATAAACTCTTGAAAACCTAGGTCACAGTTGTAATTTGCCCTAACTTCCACTTGCAGAAACCCTACTCGTGGGTTACTTCTATCAGAACTGCCATGTAATAAACCCTCTCACTGTGGTTTTATTTGCCTAAAAAACTAGTGTGAACCCTGTACATAAGCATTGAAATTCACTTGAAATCTTATCAGAAAACTAGCACAAAACAAATACAAAATAATTGCAATTTCTATAAATAAAATACTTGCAATTTTACATGTAAATAGATCATGATTCTCTTAAACAACTCACTTCTTTTGAGTCACAATTTTTCATGAAAAACTTCTACCCAATTTTTAGCTAAAAAACCTTGTGATTTTCTTTTGCAAACTAGGCATGAATTTCATAAACAAAATCCATGTTTCTTCCTTAACCCTAGCCACAATTTTTAGAAGAAAAAAATTCTGCAACTCCAAACAAAAAAATGCCTACACAATTTTCAATAAATATTAACAGATTTCCTTCTCCAACTGCATAATTTTTCTGATTTCTCCAATCTTTCTAGGATTAATTCCATGAAGAATTTTCATAATACCTGGTGATTATGTCTTAAAAGCTAAATAACATAGCATAAATCACACAATAATGAAACTTCAAAATGCCGAAATAAAAATAGATAATCACAACTTTGCTTTTCATTATTTCAAAAAACTTACAAGTAAACCTCCCCAACTAACACAACTTACAGCTACATAAAATCAACAACATGAAATGCTTTACATACATTTTTCAGTCCTTTCGAAACTTAGTCTTTCATTTCTTTAAAAAAAATATGTGCAGCAAACTTCTATATTATTCCTATCTTTATACTAATTCGGCTAAAATACTCTCTCAAAAATCAGCTTTAATTACAAAAAGCATCCTTATAAGAACGAGATGGAAGATAAGTCTAAGTCATTAGCAATTATCTACAAACCACTTGAACTTTCCCCCACACATTCACACTAATCCTATGCGGAAGTTCCTATCCAAGATAAAAACTCAACAATCGGCCAGTTCATTAGAACTGCAAGCAGCACCAATGTAAGGTCATGAATACTATACAAGGACAAATGATCTCCATTAAACAAGGTGAGGGTCTAACTATTTGGAAACCAAAATGCAACACATTAGAATTATCGTCCAAAATGGATCATGTGGCAAGAAATGAAGGAAAAAAAGGTATCCAATGGGGACAAAGACAGCATAGTTGATCCAAGTAGCAGTTCAAGACAAAAGCCCCTTCAATACAGACCAGCCTCAACCAATAAGATATCCTCATTTTCTCTTATCCCCCTTGCAAGATCAAGTGGCCAAATTTGAAGGTTTTTATTTATACAAAAATGACAAAAGCATGGTGGGGTTTCGAGTGGACATCATTCATAGAATATCAAGTGGAAATGAACCTAAAATACCATGATTCTATCATTCAGATTTCAGCCAAGAGAAGATTATTCTTGAATAAAGAAACCAACCATAACTCAAGATACCAGTTAGGGGCACCCCATAAGTGCTGCAACAGTGGGTTAGACAATATGTATATGAAACTAACAAAAATGTTTATTCTTCCATTAACAAACCAAGTAACTAAAGAAAAATCCATGTTAAGGCACCCTGTCAAGTTATTAACTTATTTTTGTATGCATGACAGAAGACAGAGCCAAAAGAAACAATTGTAGCATCGTATATAATATGGAATCAGTTTAACTTTTCCAAGAGAGTAATATCTATTTATAACTCTATCATATGGAGTTTCAGTAGGAACAAAAACAGTTCCAAAATTTTCTCAGGTGATTTATCCAGGTCAAGTATTTAAATTTCATGTGAATGCATGCTTTCATACATTTCTATTCAATGTCTCATGTAGTTGTTTTTTTCTCAAACAGAAAATTCATAATTTTGTAGCCATAAATATAATTTATTTATTTTTAAATAAGACCAAATTTCATCCAAATCGCAATAACCAAAGACGGTTGCACAGAATACTATAAAATGTTCAACAAATTCTTTAAATTTTTAAATCTGCAAAAGACTATTTTTTCTCTCTTTTATGAAGTTTAAATGATAGAAAGAGTAAGTAACAATCACCTTTATCTGTCTCTGCTGTTCTTGCTCTTTAACTTCTTTCAGTTCCTGTAAGTGATTCATTTCTTATACGTCAAGGGAATAAATGTGTGTAAGTAGCCAAAGCACGGCACTAGCAAAATAGTTACTTAGAATGAAGCATTCGGACTATAAGAAAAAATATAAATCACATAGACAAGCATGATTAAGCCAGAGTAGTACTGAATGAGAGACCTGCCAAGAAGTCCTGGGCTTTTGCCCCTATGAGCATCACTACATGCAACAGGGTGACAAGTGGACCATTCATGGTCCTAGAGACTTGTAAGACCATTCATGGTCCTAGAGACTTGTAAACTGCTACTAATGAAATATAGATCATGATAGATTGATTCAAAACTACCCAGTTGATTCCCAACAATAAATCACAAAAATCACATATTTCCAACCTTCTCTAGCTGTTGGCACATTTTCTGGTAATCAGAAGCTTCATGGCGTACTTTACACAGCTCTTCTTCCAGCAAAGTAGACTTTGTCCTCAGGGATGCAATCTCACCCTACATGGCTTTCAGATTAAAGAGTCAAATAAAAGCTTTAGGGTGTGAAACAAAAACAAATAAAACCTACAAGTCTCATATAGAGTACAGATCCACCATTTATAAATCAGCATTTCCCATCCATCACATGAATTTTCCATTGATTCTTGATAACCAACTAATTATTACAGTTCTCCAAACAAGCATCATCAAATACAATCTGCTGTGTCTACCTGTGAACAATTCTGGTTGGCGTGCTCATTATTTTTTGGTCGAACCTCCTGACATGTGACAGATTAACATGTTAATATAAGATAGTATTTAAATAGTTGATATGGTAGAACCCATGAGATATCCACTCATTTGAGCGAGCCTCCATTTGAAGGATCGCTAAACTATATGAATGTGTATTAAATAGAAAATTGACAGCATTTAACTATTATAAAAAGCTAACCTGCTGGGATACAGATAAATTGATTCCTGATTGCATTGATGCTTCTGACACAGATCTTTCCACCTTAAAGAAAATATTATGTAATTTTTTAGAATAAAATGAGAATTGCAAAGCAAAAAGCACAGGTTATAAAACATTAAAAGGCATAAATTGGATCCAAATGTAGATCTACCTTGTGTGATATGCTTTCACTGTTTCCATTCAATAATCCCACTCTAGAAGGAGAAATTGATGTTTGCCTTTCCTCATTTACCTTCGCGCTGCGTCCTCTTGCTACTACACCACGTCCTCTACCCCGGCTAGCTCTTTTTTTGCTTGTCTCTTCTCTGTTGCTAGTTTGAAGATCCATAGTGTCAGAAGAAGACTTATTTCCATCCACAAACACCTGAACAACATGTACATTCCAGGATTGAAGGATTCTACTTAAATATCTATTTCAGCAGTACAAAACAACAGAGCACTAACTAATGACAAGGTTGGAAAAGCAACACTACAAAAAGGAAAACAAATCTATAGTAAAAATCGAAAAGCAGAATTAGGTAGAGCTAGAAAAGATCCAACAGCAGAAGATGGGAAATAAACCTCTTCTTTGTGCTTAACCCCATTATTATAGAAGGGCAGGATTGCAACAGTCTGTAATCTAGATTAAACAGTCATTTGCTTCGGTTTCATACTCTATTAATGAATAGCATTAAAACTCACAACTTGACTCGGCAGACCCAATTTTGACTTGGAATTAGCTACTCAACAACACAGTAAAAATTGGCAAAAACTTATAGTAGACGAGTAAATGGTTGAGTTGCTATAATATTTTTGCACAAGTAGTTGCCAAGTTTTCAATCTATGAAGGATTGATGCGCACAAAAGGCATGAAAGTTTTGAAGTGAAAATGATGAGAAGACACTTCTTTAGAAAATTAAATTGTATCTGTAAGAAATATCCTGATATCTTCTATCTTGGATACTTTTTCTAGTCATTCTATTTTTTTCCACATAATCAATGAAAGAACAAATTAAAGTGAATTAAATACAGATCCTAAAGTTACAATACCATGATCTGAATGATCAAATGATATCTATAGACTACACAAACAAGGTAAAAATGGAACCTCGGCCTGGTGAAAGACGGATGTCTCCTCTCCGCCATTGTAGCGTTGTCGCTTGTGGGGATTTGCTTGAATCAAAAATTCTCCACCCATCTGAAAGAAAAAGAATAAATAAAACTCATACCCACATATTAAAACTCAACAATGACAAATTTGCTCTTAGTTTTTTTGGTATATAAGAGGCCGGAGCCGAGAGAGAAGAATTCATATTAAAATAAAGGAGTAATACAAAATCTAACATCTACCAGACACCCTCAAAAACAGAGAGAAATTTGTTCTTAATTTATTATAACTCTAGCCTACAAAAACTATGGCCGAAAAGTAGAAAATTACAAGGTGCTGCTTTATAAATGCATTGGTTGATTGAGATCCAAATCATCATCTACCATATAACAGACAGAATAATGACTAAGAGTCTGATTTTGCTAATAAAGCTAATAATTAGTATCATCTCAAAAGACTACAACATGGAGTTGGCTGAGGTATTGTATTGATTTCAAGTTGCACTTTGTTATTTGACCAAGCCCCTCTTTCAAGGTTGAAGATATAAAAGGTGATGTCAATACCCATTCATGCCTAGACAATGTTATACCAATATAATGTTGAACCTTAAAAACCACTCAAACTAACTAACAAGCCCTAAATTTGCAGCATATACACAAGTGCATGCAAAGTAGCCTGATGGAACAAAATAGGAAGGTTAGCTACATTTACAGAATATGTATTCACTATCTTGAGCTGAGAAATATTGTCCAATTATGGTTGTCTCTGTTGATTTTTATTTAGCCAAACAAAATGCAAGGAAATATTTCATTTAGACAATTAATGGGATTCATTTATGGATGCTACAGCTCAAATTGCTTGTTTGTGTACAGAAACTTTTTTTTTGTAACTCTGTTGTTCAGTTTATATAACTATTGTACTCTTTGATGTAATGAATGACGCATTTCTCTCAAATAAAAATAAAGAAAGATAAAAATCATCTCAAAATTTTCTGTCTATATAATTCTGGAAACTTACATCATCATCAGAGTCTGTGGAGGAGCTTGAAGGCACTACAACCTCCTCAACAGCCCCAGCCTTTGCAGGTAGACTTTGCCAGTTAGCTTGCACCGGTGCAGAAGGCGCCTTGCCTGCCATTCTAGCTTCCAGTTTTGCAAGTTTCACAGGCAATGATGAGTCTGACTGATTTGAACTGGAAGAAAAATGCATCAGCATCTCCTCAGACATTGTTTAAAGAAAATACCCTGCCTCTATCTTCCCTCTCCAATGTCTCTCCTCCCTCCTGAAAAGGAATTTTTAGTCCAACTTCAGTTTTTGTTTCACATTGACAATTGAAATGATTATCAGCGCAGACCGATATAAATAAAAGTCTGGAATTCCCCTACAGGAGCATCCGCAATGGTTTGACATCCACATCCAACACTATAACACATGATGGCATTTGGTGACTGACATGGACATTTACATGCTAAAAAACAAAAAAATCTACTCTGCTTTGAGAAACTAAGAAACCCGAAAGTGACATGCCTTAATGCCTTCCTGTCCTCTTCTTACAATCTTCACCTAAAGGAATGCTAATGCAGGTAGACCAAATAGACGCCAACTAAAAGATTAATCATAAGTAGAAATCAGTAGGTAATACTATGAGATGGATGCTGTCAGGTATCAAAACTAAAATATATCATATTGAAATCTAAGCACTTGGATCGCCACAGAAACATATGAAAGAGGTAATACAATAGAGAAGGGTACAGAAACCAAGGGACCAAATGAGATAAGATAATTAAAAAACGAAAAATTTGGTAATTAAAAACTCATGTTGCAAAAATACTAAAAAATTACCTACTTTGTAAATGATAAGAGAACATGTATGAGATAGTTGTGTTAAAAAAGCATCCAACCAAATGCATCTCAATTGCAAACTAGGCACCTCGGTAGTAACAGATACATGCTAAAAAGGTAAAGTGCAAGCACGAGGAAATGATACAGCAATAGAAATCAGCATCTGGACTCAAAATTTTCATTGAAAACAATTTGTATACCTTATAATCGGATCCCGAACTGAGATCAATATTTAATTAACAGAATTGGGACTTTGACTTCTTGGGGGTCAATGTATATTTTGATTGGTAAAACCTATGTACTCTCCCCTTTGATACAAAGCATCCATGAATACTTTGGACCTTAACATCAAAACCTTAACATTCTTGGAGCCCATTTCCACACTCTTGAATCACTCGGGTTCCAAAAAGCCATTCGTAGACCGCTTCCATTCAAAGGCAGATATACATAAAACGAGCCAAAAACCAAAAAGGAAAGAGAAATAAAAGAGACTATTGTTTGGCCAATTAGATTCCGCAAAGCATTTGGGCATTTAGGATTTGAACTAGGAGTTTGCTAAAACTGACTGTCCCAAAATTGCACAGGGAACTATTGGACAGTTTGGGTATTTAGTTATTTCTGAAATGGGTACTTCTTGGGCCAAATGGCCTATTGAACAAAAGTGGGAATAGATTTAACTGGCGGATCAGTAATTTGCATTTTGCTACGGGTTATAGACTCAACAGGCATACAATACCCTGCAAATGGCTAAACACAATGAAGTACAAACACTAGTATCTCTTTAATTAGCAAACTTGCAAAAGAGGGCATCCTAATAATTATGAGCCCTACTTGAAACCTATACCTTACAAAAGAAAAGTCTTGAAACTGAGATGCATACCTTTTTCAAGTTCTTTTTGGGTGGATACTCCAACAGCCCTAGTTTATGTTTTGTGTAAATTTTCCCTCTTTATCTAATCTTATAGGGCAAGAATGCATGTGGGGGCATATGGTGGGAAGTTATGAAGGTTAAGGATTGGTTTGGTTATTAATTATAATAAGATATTTTGATTTATTTATATTAAATAGAAGTGGGGGTGGAGGTCATAAAATGTGGTGGAAGGTTAATGAAGGAATTTTAATGATGTTTATGGGAATAAAAGGAGTCCAAGAGACCAAAAGCCACAACATTAATATATTTTCATGTTTCTTTCTATGTCAGCTCTTCTATTATGAATCTTGATCAAGAATTTTGCTTACTTGTGAAATTTGATTGTTTAATAATATGATCAAGAGTTGGTTTGGTTATTAACATGATAGATATTGCAATTCATATATATTAAATAGTAGTATCATTTATTATTTATTATTTGATAATTTAAATTTTTTAAAATAATAATAGTTAGTTATCATGTATGTAATCCATATCTCTTATTTGATTTGTTTTAAGAGGTTTAATCTCAAAATAGTTTTATATTGAGGTGTCGCTTTATTATCTATTTAGAATGTTGTTCATTACAATTATATTTGTTTTATCCAAATGGGACAATGGTATGTTGAACATTAGGAGGTATTACATCTTATTCCTTCCCAAGATCTATGATTGTCTAATATATGGGGGCAAACTCAATCTGTTATTTAAACACATGATGCATTGCATTTTCTATTATTATCATTAAGACTAGCTAACATTAGGATCAAATTTTATAAACATGTATAAACTTAGAAAAACATGAATCAAGATTATGATAATTGTCATGATATAATTAATTCTAAGGGACAACATACATATGTCATGAAGCCATAAAGCACTAAATGAGATTATACTCTTAGCTCAATTACATGAACCCATAAAAGAAAACAATGCACATCAATGAAGAAGATTAAAATTCATTATAAGAAACTTTGTCGTGTCTCTTATTTGTTTTTGTTTTTTTTTAAGAGGTTTCACCTTATAATATTGTTTACTTGAGGTATTTTTTTGTTATCTTTAAGAAAATTAGTCCTAATATCTATAAATTTTAATAAAAATAGGTCAAAGGTGTGGCAATCCTTTGGATGTATCACATATTTTTCCTTCTCTATATATATGGTCATTGAGCATATGGTAGAGAAACTCAATCTATTTTTAATATTAACAGTGTATCATACTTTCATTATTATAATTGAGGTCAACTAAGCATAGAATCAAATTACAGCAATAACAAGCATAAATGTAAGAAAACATGAATCAATATTATGGTCCAATTGTCATATTTTCATTTATTCTAAGGTATAAACAACATACATCATGAACTCATGAAGCAAACAATAAATAATATGCTCTAAGCACAAATACATATACTCGTAAAATAAAACTATGCATCATAGACAAACGATATTAATTTTCATTAGAATGAACCTTTGTTGTTGATTCAGAGGTTCAAAGGTTAAAACAAACTTGGCCCATAATTTGCAAGAAAATTGGGTATATTGTGGCCACTAAAGATATGTTACTTCACTAGTGTAAAGTAAAATCGTAACACTTTTTCTCATTTATTTTGAACTAACTTTCACCTTTTATCTCTAATGAAATACTATATTGTCCAAATGGTATAATCATTTACAAGGCTTGTGTAATTGTCAATCCTTATTTCTAAGTGGTCTAGACCCAAGCCATTAATTTGTTGTATTTAATCGAGATTGAATACTACAAGTGGGACCCTTTAACCCATTTCAAGATCATGTTGCAACCTTTAACATGGTTTTGGACTGAATATGTGGTCTTGAACCCTTTTTTACTAAATCAAATGTAAAAATAGGCTCAAGCCAACTTGCTTCTAATTATTCATTTCTCACCAATTCAACACACTAAGTATTCAATCTGCACACTACAATGTTGCATAAAAGGACAAAGCTTTGTTTTTTTCATTTTAGGCATCTATTCATCATTCATCATTAATACATGAATTAATCAATAAAGCATTCCAAGAGTGTTGCACCTAAATTAGCACTCATAAGGATAAGCATAGATGTTTGCATTATGCTTAGCATCTCTTCAAACTTGTTATAAGTTGTTGAATAGGTCAAGCATCTTGACTAATGTGTAAGTTGGAAAGCTAGTTGACTTCCTTATCTTAGCATAACAAGTTCCAATAGTACTTTCAAGCATTAAAATTTTAAATAACAAAGGTATGTAGGAATCAAAAAAACCCAAAGTACAAAGTTTAAGGCTACATAAAGAGGTTTAAGGTAAAAATTGTGAGTTTGAACTAAAATGATTGCAAAGGATGATTTTTAGTTTGTAATTTAACCTAATAGATGTGATACAATAATATAAGTTACAGTAAGTCGTAAAGTTTGTAAGGATAAATAATAAAGTGTGTGCTATAATAGATTATCCATTTGTTACATCTAGAGCCAAGTACGCTTGTCCTTCTTTATCAATTTATTTGTATATTTTAGTACTATTTTGAAACTTGACTCTTTTATTTATGTTATTCATTATATCAATTGATTTACCTAGATAATTTGAAGGGGGTGTTTTAATTTTTATTTTATTTTGGTGAACCCAACTAATCTTATGAACTTATGGTTTTGATTTAGATTTTTTTTATTTTGAGTCTAAGCTTTCTAATTTTTTAATTAAGATTTGAAACTTCTTTGGATCTTTTCAAATTTTGTCTTTTGATTATATGCTAGTGTCTCATTAACTTTGTCATTCCCATTATCAATAAATCCTAGATTATTCCATACCATAGACCTAAGTCAAGCTAAAGATGTCATGATTAAGGTTTTGAACACTACTGCTTAGCTAAATAGGGGGAAAAAATTGATTATGATGCACACATAGAATAAATGGATAATAAAAATATGGTTTTAACTACACAAATATTTTATATAAATCTTACAAGATTGGGTGAATGTTAGTCCTTCCACTTTGGTTGATGGCCTTCATAGCTTGTCGATTAACAAGTCATGTGGAATAGAAGTAATTAATACTCCAAGCTAAAATATAAGCTCATTATCGATATGAATAGGGTTATTCCTATCTATTTCCCATCCTTTAGTGTGAACAAGGTATATTATTTAGCTAGTTCCTAGTAAGGACCTTTTCACACGTGTCCACATGTTAAGTTTACTTATGAATTAGGATTATTTCTATAAATCTCTTGTAGACATGTGATGTTATCCCTAGTTTTCACATGGCATAGGATTAAGACATGGTTTGTCTTCATCCTAGTTAGTCATGTCTATCAACCTTGTCTATATAAACAAGGTATGTATGTTGTATTGTATTGCATTGATTGCATATGTACATCATTTATCTTATTGATCTAATGTATTTTTTATTCATTATTGCAAATTTATGTTCATTTTTTCTCTTGTGTAGAAGGTTATTTTGGTTTACATATATGATTTTGGGAGCCCAAGCCTAGTGAGGGCACCTAGGTAGTGTTGTTTGGTACCTAGTGTCCCTTTGTGCATTTTTGGCTTGTAGTGGCCTTAGCCAAGCCACTAGTGTAGGGAGTGGACTAGTTAGTCCCTCTAGTGTGTTAGTTAGTGTTTGGTCTTGTTTTGTTCTTTCCAATCCTAGGTGTGTCTTTTGAGCCAAGGTGAGACAAATTTGGCTAACTTTGCTAAGTTGCCAAGCATGGGACAGTGTTGTTAAAAGTTGTCCAAATGGCTTCTTTAATGTTTTAGAGGATGCAAATGGTCTTTAGGACCCTAACTCAATTAGGGTTGAGTGTCCTTGAGGTGTGAGTAGGTGGTTTGTTTATCCACCAAAAGTTGCTATGACAACTTTGAAAGTTGTAATGACAACTTCTAAAGTTGTCATGACAATTTAAAGTTGCTATTTACTACATCACCCTAGACTCCAGATTCTCTAGAATTCGTACTCAGCATTTTGTTCTACTTAACCACTTCAGACATGGTAAGATAGTGTCCATCCCCTTTTACTTGTATTCTTCCATTAATGAAAACATCAATGGTTTCAGGAGTAAAGCTAAAGCTAACCCTACTTTCCATGAGGGTTTATTGTTGCTTATTTATGAATATTTCAAACTGCATATGGTGAGTTAGTCTATTAAGGACAAGAGGCCCAAGGAGGAGGAGTCGGGGTCTGACTATGAGCCCTCCGACACTGAGGATAGAACTGGATTACATTCTGAAGATCTGGTGGAGGAGGAGTTTAAGAAAGGGGCCTCTGGTTCTTCTTCCAAAAAATGTAAATGTGTGTAGAGGGTTAAAAAAGATGTCATGGGTCCTTCCCCTAAAAAATAGACTAGAATTGTCATATCCTTGGATGAAGATTATAATGAGGATGAGGAAGATGTGGAAATTGAGGAGGAAGAGCCAAGAGGGAAAGGAATGAAGAATAAGGCCAAAAAAGCTCCCAAGCACTCCAAGAAGACCAAATTGAACAAGTCGCCCTAGCTCTTTGTTGATTCTGAAGAAGATGGTAAGGGTACTTGCTCCCTCCCTGACTCCCATGAGATCACCCTTGTTGGTTCCTCGATTGTTGGGAATAAGAATACCCCTAAGGATGATATTGCCTCTCATTTCTCTCCCCTGGGACTATGTCGAAACCCCACCCGGATACCAAATGGAAAGGCATGGCATGGAAGCTTTTCAATTGTCGCACTGCCAAACTGGGCATTACTAAAGAAGTGATTAATCCTATGGTTCTTGAAGGGGAAAGAGGAAAATTTTAGACCTCTGAGCTCATAGACCCATCAATGGTTATCTTGAGCGAGTCTACCAGGGAAGTTGACTTCAACCTGCTTAATAATACTAGGAATAGCATGTTGGACAACTACGGGTCTATCAAATGGCTCTTCTTTGAAGTGGTTGATTTGAAATCCAAGATGGGTGATGTGGATAAGAAGAGGAATGATAAAGTGGATAGGGATATGCCTACCTTTGACCCCCTCCTCAATGTGTCTGATTTCTACAAGCTCGAGGCTCACATGTTGGAGATGGAGAACATGGTTTCTAGTTTTGAGAATACCCTCAAGGGAATTATCAAGCAAAGTTTCAATATCCTTGAGGCCTCTAATGAGCATATTAAGATCCTTATCAACAAGATGGAAGCCACCCCCTATGACAAAGATGAGGAGAACACCACTAAGGAGCAAGATGCCACCTCGGGCTAGGGTATGAGCATGTGCACTAGGTCTAGTACTAGGAAAAGGACTGCCACTATTTCCCTGAAGGAGCTCACCCAGATTAAAGATGCGGGTAATAAAATTGAACATTTGGAGGTGCAAGCTACCAATCTGCTTGAGAAGATGGCTTGACCTATTCCTTTTTTTTTGTTTCTGTTGCTCCCTAAGTTGGTTCCTTTTTGTTGTCTTTTGTAGTTGGCCCTGTTGTTGGCCTTTTCTATTGTTTTCCTGTTTTGTTGTTATGGATCTTATTGTAATATCTTAACTTGTTTTGGGTTTCAGGTACCCATAAAAACCTATTTTACTTAATCAAAAACTTATTGTAAGATTTTATCTTATCAATTTCTATTTAGAATCATGGTTGGTAGTTTTTAAATGTTTATGGTAAAGAGGATACAATGACACACTTGAGATATTTCAATGATACATGTATTGAATATGTGTATAGTGACAAGTTACAAGATTATCTATTTCTAAAGACCTTTAAATATTATATAATTAAATAGTTATTTTTACTTACTTGTCAATCTATGCATTCATTTTTTAGTTGACTAGTGCTTTCATGAATCAATTTAATGTCAATATTGGTTTGGAGCTCATTATTTCACTTTTATGGAATGCATCATTATTTTATTTTTAATTTTCAATATTAATTATCTTATGATGAGATAGATAGAATTGTTTCAAGGGATTTCTAATTGCTATTCAACAAAATGTGTACCTTAATAGTTATGCTTCTTTCATAGATTTGTGTGCCAATGTGAGGAATATTATACTAAAATTGTTCTAAAGTTCACTAAAATGTGAATCCTCTCACACTCCTCTTACATCTTCCTTCTCATCTAAGTTTCAAAAAAATAGTTTTCAAAAGGATAAAATAAAATCTTAAAAAAATGAAAATCATGTTACTAATACTTCTAATTTTGTGACTATCAAGCCTTATACTCAAAGCTAAATTTTACAAGACATCATGAGCCTCTAAATTTTGTGCTTCAAATATTGCTTTGTGCTAATGTGATCACACATTTCTCCTATTTAGCCACTAAATATTTTCAAGTTAGTAAATTGACCAAAATCAACATAAACAAAAAGATACAAGATAGAAATACAAATTCTATGACCAAATCTAGAAATGGGATGTAGAAAGGAACTTATGTCTACAATTTAGGCTTGAAAGTATAAGTCTATGTAAATAGACACCACTGATCCAAAGGTTTCTAAGTCAAATTTTATGAGTGGATTCCAGGTCTGAATGTTATCTAGATTGTCCTCTTGAAAAAAATTTGAAAAATCATTAGTCATAATTATTATGGAGTGGTTGCAACACATGGGAAGAGAAAGGTTTCAAAAGCACTGGGGATTGGACTATGGTAGCTGATCTAGATGGGGCTAGTCTTTCAACCAAAGGAGACAGCCATGATTTCAAACATCTCAGTGGCAAAGAAGAAATGATGGTTTTATATTTCAGAGCACTAGATTAAAAATCCTTTCAATGGCAACAAGGAATGGCACAGGTTATGGTCGACTCCACAAAAGGTACTAATAACTAGGTCCATCACTCATCTTGGGACTTGAGTATTATATCCAAGTAGCTACTTTCTTATCATGGAGACACATTTAAATATCATTCCAAGGATGTGTACTTGAAATGGTGCAACATAGTATGTGTACTAAGTGCCTACTAAAGTCATTCTAACATGAAGTTGTAGGAAGTAAATGTTTGAAGTAACTCTATTCTATGGTTGTAGGAAATAAAATTATAGAAACTACTTACCTTGAATGCACTGTAAAATAAAGTACTAATTTAAACTCTCACACTTAAGCAAAACATAGCTCAGTTTGCATCGGGAAAGGACTACTCTACCTATCATGGTTGCAGCAACAGTCACAGGGAATGAACTCTAGTGGTTGTAGGAACAATCTAACACCAAGACTTAAAACTACAAAATGCTAAAAAGAAAACTACTCTAACTAGAAATTACTCACTAAGTGGGCTCCCTCAGAAAGTATCCAGAATTTAGTTACTTAAGATAGATTCTCAAAACTTCATCATTTTATTCATCAAAACCAATTTTAATACATGCATAGATGAATTGGACTTCAAGAAAACTATTACAACTCTAACTTGATCTCTATTACAGCTACTATTGCGTAGAGGAGTAGCTCTTTATTTATAATAGAAAAATAAACTATCAACTAACTAATCACACCACAAAAAAGGAGTGAATCATAATTACATCATGGAAAGAAGGAACGTAACTACTCCTTCAATAATCAACAAGAAACTTTCTCAACATCATAAGGAATAAATATAGCATCCATAACTTCCTAGATTTCATCATCATCAAGATTTCTTCCTTCTGACTTGATAAAAATGGACTCATGCCATCATTCTCTCACAGACTACTCCAAGTAACGGTTTCTACTACAAGACCAAGTCCTGCAACTACTTAATCGCTTTGCTGCATGATTGGGCTTACAGTCAATTTAATCGATCCTTCTTTCCTGCATCATAAATGGTTATAGGAACAAAGAAAAATACATCCACAAGATATGCAACACATATTCATTTATCACATACCAAATTATCTTTTAAAACATAATTATAAAGTATTGCATTATAGGCATATTGTATAAAAGTTTTATAAGGTCTAAGTCATGAAATTCAGAGCTTACAAGGTTGTAGGACAACCTTCCCAACCAAGTCAAAGTTAAAGACTAAAAATATGAAAATAGATACATAATAGGAGTAAAAATTAAGGACTAAGACACAACACTATATAAGATATGAGAAAACTTTTATGCTCATCATTTTCCCCCTGCTTAGACCTGTGTTGATCTTCCAACATTGTAAAGCTTGTTGTTGTCCTAAAATCTCCAATACTATCTTGTCTGCTCCTCTTAGTGCTCCCCACATTCTAGTAGAACCCCCTTCTATTCTCCCACCTATCAATTCTTCTATTCTCTATCCCTTCATTTAAATTTGTAGCATTGTAACCACGAAGAGGCCACATCAAGAGTGGTGGATGAAATGTCAACGGGAACCATAATTCTGGTCTAGGTTGCCTGCCTAACTGGATATGCCTTGGATATCTATGCATGGTTGCTCTAAAATTCAATGGAATATGTGGTTCTTCTTTCTTTAAAACTATGGGGAACCTTTACCATCTTGAAGTAATCCCTAAAAGAACTCTTTGGCTAATATGATAAGGCATCTTATGGAACTCCTTGTATAATTATTCTCCAATATAAAAAATCTTTACCCTAGTTTTTGGATTCTTGAAACCATAAGTGATAGAGAGATAATCGAGATACAACTTATTAGGTGTACTACTTTCCGATCTTAATAGAAATGGTTCATTCCCCTCTCTTTCTCTATAGATTTCCAATTGTTTACCACAATTAATTCCATTACTGACCCAAGACACGAGGGATTTCAGATGTATGCCACCAATGTAAAGTAAAGGATTCCACTCAGTGTCTAAAGGCATAACAAAAGTATGCAAGTAGAATTTACAAAGTAAATTTTGCATCCATTCAGCTGCAAATTGATAAAGACCATAAAATTCTTTAGGGGTCTAGATATTAGGATTAAGATCCCTCAAAATCCTCATCAAATTATATAGAAGACGATGCTCCTTCAAACAAAGTGCATAGACCCTAGGCAGTGGTCTACATTCAATAATCTAGGAAGTCAAACTCTCCACTAAATCCAACTTAGTCTATAGATGTTGCACTTTCTATTTTTGTCTCTCAATCTCCTTTTGCATCTTCTTTTTCTCTTCATTCCACAAGCTCTGTTGAAACAACATATGATAGTAGAAATCAAAAGAAAGGGACTAAAATGTCATAGGGCCAAGTTTCTTAGTACTTGAATTCAGTTCAGTTTTTATTTCCAAGCTTTCTCCAAATATGCCACCTCCCTAGTCATTTTATATAGAACCAATGTTTGTTGTTGCAGGAGAGTTGGTTGAGGTTTTATGGCTAGTTTAATAGTTGCTTCAGCCAAATAATTTAAACCTTGTGATTCCTCCTTGGCCATAGAATGGATTTCCTCTTGTAACATTTGTGCTTCTTCCTTCTCTTATGCAATATACATTTCCTCTAAGGACATTTAATCAATAGGTGGTTGTGGCTCAAGTGGTGGCTCTGATTTAACATCCTAAACAATATTTTCACTAATGTCTTCTTTTTCTGGGGTTCCTTTTTTGGGGGTTATTTCTCCTAAAATGTCCACAATAGAAGGTTAAGTGGAAGGTTGTTCGAGAGTAACTTATGACTCATCACAAGAAACTATTGTCCCTTTCCCTTTCACCTGGAAACTTCTCCTAATTGAGGTTTCTTCAGTAGCTACATGACATTTCTTTGGGGTTTTCTTCTTCATCAAATATTCTCATAAAATCCAATGTAGCATAATCATTAAAGTCATTCAACCTTAGAAAATTGCTTAACCATACACAATTGGTAAACCTTTGCAATACATCATGATTATGTAATAGAGTCATATGGGAGACGAGCTCATAATGAATTAGCTATCCTCCCATGGTAACCTTCAGAATACCCAAATTTCAAACCCCAAATTCTTTTGTATTATTGCTTCCAAATTCCTCAAAAACTTCTTTGAATTCGACTACCTTACCCTACTGCCTTTGTGAGTTCAAAATACCTCAAAAACCTTGCTCACTTAGAATTATGTCAATAAATGATCATAAAAATAGGTTTAAAATTTTAAGAGAGGATAATAAATAACATTAATAGAAACAAGAAGGCTCACATAGATATGAGTATCGTCAGTCACATCAAATATGTAAGTTGAAAAAAAAATGGTGGAAAATTATGTCAAAATTTGGAAAGGGGCTTATACTTATCATGAATGCAAGGCAATTATGAAAGAAAAAGGATAGTGTACTTGATTAGTAGTTTGATGACGTGTGCACAAAAGTAAAGAGAAGCCCTTTCTCCATACTAAAAAGGTTGCATGTGTCTACACATGTGGAAATATTTCATGATATCTAGAATAATTAATGTAATATTTACATATGCAGTACTATACATCATATTAATAAACAAATAAATAAAATGTGAAAATAAATAATGTTGCATACCTGGAAAATAATTGTTGAATTGGTGGATTGTTGTGTCTAGTTGTGTCATTGATTTCATTGATGTAAGAACTTAGTACGAAGTTTGGAGGTTGGAAGGGGTGAGGTGGAAATATAGATGAAATGAAAGATTGGTGAAATGGTGTGAGATAGAAAATTATTGTGAAGAAAAATGACTTCCTATGGAAAAGGAAGTATTTATTATGCTACATGTTGAAGGTTCAAAGATACACTACAGGAAGAAGGTTGGTTCCTTCGGTTGCAAGAAGTTCAGCCTGATCTTACATTTCAAATAGCTGCATGAAGTCATCTTTGGAAGTAGGTTTATGGTACATGCAAAGTCTGTGACCATTTACTAGCAACTTGAACCTTACTGGATTGATATTGGTTAGCTGAATAACTCCATTATCAAATACAGTCTTAATTTTATAAGGGCCCAACCATCTTGTGTTCATCTTGCCTTTAGTCTCCTGAAACCAAGAATCATACAATGTCACCCAGTCACCAGCTACAAATTTATTGGTCTTAATGTGTTTGTCATGCCATTTCTTCCTCTATTTCTAAACTAATTCAAATTGTTGCAAGGATGCTTTCCTCACTTTATCTAGTGCATTGAGTTGCAAGAGATGCTCTCGTTATGCTACAGGAAGGTTTATATTCAACTCCAATGTTGTTTTGAGAGACATGTTCAAATTCAATAGGATGGGGGATCAATAGGTCCAACAAAGTCCATTCCTTATTTGTCAAAAGGGGTTACTACTACTTGAGGGTACAATGGAATCTCATCAAACCTTGTTGGGCAGCCCATACATTGGCATCTATCACATTTCCTTGTATAGATGGTCTCATCCTTATGTAATGTAATCCTATAACATCCTATTGTTAAAACCTTCATAGCTATCATTTTTGTTGCAAAGTGCCCGCCACAAGGCTCATCATGACAAGCATGAAGAATATCATAGGTCTCATCGTCACATACACACCTTCTCATGACTTGGTCAAGACCTATGTAAAATAAGAAATTGTCTATCCAGGTAAAATTAAAGCTCTTTTCTACCAATAGCCTCTTCTCCTTTGGCCAGAAATAAATTGGTATCTTGTTAGCAGCCAAATAATTTACAATATCTGCATACCAAGGTGATTTGGAAGATATGAAAAAAAATTCTCATTTGGAAAACTATCTTCAATTACCTAAGAGTCTTCAACAGTAGTATTTTGTAGCCTAGAAAAAAGTCACCTACCACATTAGCTCTCCCTATTTTATCAATAATTGTGATATCAAACTCCTGCAATAACATAAGCCATCATGCTAATATCCTAAGATTGAAGTCTTATTCATCGAGTACTTAATTATTGCATGATCAGTATGGACAAAGATTTTATATCTTGTAACATAGTGGCAGAAATTGTTAAGGGCATAGACAAAAACTAGTAGTTCCTTCTCAGTGACTATGTAATTCAACTTAGGTCCTTGTAGGTTCTTGCTAATGAAGTAAATAAAATTCTCTATGGAGTCTTCTTTTTGTCCTAATACTACTCCAATAGCATAATCTGAAGCATCTATATGTATGTGAAATGGAAGGGACCAATTAGGGCCTTGAAGAATAGGTGCTTGGGTGAGAAGAGCCTTAAGCTGCTAGAATAATTTTTCACAAGTTGTTGTCTAACTGAACTCTGATTCTTCTATAAGGAGGGTATATAATGGGATAGCTATTTTGTTGAAATCCTTAATAAATCTTATGTAGTAACCAGCATGTCCTCAGAAGCTCCTAACATCCTTCTTCTTGGTAGGAGTAGGCAAAGTAAGGATAACTTATATCTTAGCAAGGTCAACTTATATACCAGCCTAGGAAATATAATGACCCAGGACAACATCTTCTCACATCATCATGAAATATTTATCACTATTTAAAGAGAGAATGTGCTCTTCACACCTTGTTAGGACCTTCTCTAAATTAGCTAATGCCTCTTCATATGTCATTCCATAAGTGGTAAAATCATCCATATAAATCTCCATACAGTCATGAGAAATATTTGAAAAGATACTAATGACTGCTCTTTGAAATGTGGCTGGAGCATTACACAAGCCAAAGGGTAAAACATAGTATGAAAATTTTCCCCAAGGACAAGTGAAAGTGGTCTTTTCTTAGTCTTTGGGAGAAATAATTATTTGATTATATCTACTATACCCATCTAGTAATGAGAAGTATTTCTTTCCATCTAATGAATATAGGACTTGGTCAACAAAAGGCAAGGGAAAATGATCATTTTTAGTTATAGTGTTCAACTCATTATAATCCACACATACTCTGCATTTCCCACCTTTCTTAGGCACAATTACTAAAGGTGAAACCCACTGGCTATCTGAGATAGGGTAAATAAAACCATCATCTAACAACTTCTGCAATTTAGTTTTTTAACTATCTCCCTAAGGGAATGATTCACTCTCCTTTGAGGTTGTCTCACAGGCATACTATCTACCTTTATATAGATTCTATGGGTACACAAGTTAGGATCTAATCACTTCATATCCCCATAATCTCATGCAAAGGCATGCTTGTGTTCTTTTAGCAGCTCAATTAAAGATGATTGTTGGGACTAAGTAAGCTTGTTGTTTATGTTCAAGCAGTGCCCTAGAGACACCTTTATTTTGTTTGTTAGTTCTATCATGGAGGTTGTACAAAGGAGGTGTTTTAATCTCACAAGAAAGCAACTTACGAAAGATATCTTGAGGTACATGAAGATTGAAGGATTCAGACTAAGAATATAGTGGCTGCAAGAAGCATGGTGCTATGGATGGGTAATTAAAGGACTGCTCACTTACTCCACAATTATTATGTATAATGTTCGTGAGCAATTCTTCTTCTCATTGAAGCTACATGAAAGGATTCCTTTGTAGAATCATTAATTAGGCTACTAAATACACTTCTTCTACCTCTTCTCCTCAATCTGGCCAAATAGGTTGAGCCAAATCTGGCTAAGGATGAACAAGGGGGTACAAGTCTAGTTTCTTTGTTGTCAGACCATATGAAATAGTCATATTTATATAACAAAAACCTATACATGCATCATTAGTAGCTAACCATGGCCTCCCTAGGATGCTAGGATATCCCCCAAGTGTTACTTTAGGACATAATATCATAAAGTCTACTAGATATTGTAATACCCCAAAAATGGGCTATAAGTTCATTAACCTCCTATATCGACACATCAAACGAAATCGACATCGAAGTCCTAACCTAAGGCACATCTGAACATTATCGAATCCTAATTGATTATCCTAAATTTGGCATCGAGGAATATTCCTTATTCCTATTTATCCTAATTATCTTTAATTTAATAATTATTTGGCGATAAATCTTATTTATCCTAAAGTTTGATTAATTGAATATTCTAGATATTTAATTAATTAAATTTAATACTGCCACTTAATTATTTAATTGGATTTAATTATATTTAGTTCTGAAAGTGTATTATTTCATTTTGACAATAAATCAAATATCTTATGACTAATTGATTAAATTCTTATTTAATTAATTAATGTCAATTGTTAAATTTAATAATATAGTTTTTGAATAAAAGTTTGATTTAATAATTGATTAACCCATAAATCAATTGTTTTATTTTTTTTAAACCAGTTAAGTTGAAGATAAATCACTTTATTTATTAAATTAATTCATAATTAATTATGCACATCCAAAAAATAGTTAAACTTTAAATCAGAAAATCAATTCAAGTTGTTTTAAAAATAAACTCAACTCTCTTTTGAGTTAAAAGCTGATCTCAACTTCTGATTTAAATCAAAAAGCTATTTTTGCATGAATTTTTGTGAGTTAACTATCTTTAATTCCTTGTTGACTCAAAAATCAACCTGAGTGATTTATGGCTTTTTCCATGCATCCCCAAAGCCCTAGATTTTTATAAAATCAAGGCTTCAGCTCTTTACAAATCATCTCACAAGTTTGCATACTTACTCTGCCAAAATCAATCCATGAATTTGCACAATCACGCTAGTGAATCAACATCTGAAGAATTGAAGCTTCTTTGCGAATCAACAACTTTTGTGAGATCAATCTTAGTTTCATATTTAGCATTTCATTGTAGCTTAATTTGCATATCAGTTTTTCATCTAGAATAGATTCATATCAATTTATTTCATCTTATTGCATAGAAAAAAAAAAGGAAAAAAGATTAATTTCCATTCATCTCATATCTAGATTTTGCATTCAAATCCTTCATTTAGGTGTCATCAAGGTCACTGATCTCGGTCCAATATGAGAATATATACTCGCATCTACTAGAAGGCAGTAAATCACCTGGTTAGATTAGTTTTCATTTTACTACACAATTTTGATTTTAAGCTAACCTCTAATGTTTTACTGAAGTGTTGTGTCTACAGCTAGGTACAAAATTCACACACACAGATATTCCTAGGAATCTAAAGTCATAATCACATCCTCTAATATCTCATCAGGTTTGACTGTTGATCTATCTGCAAGCTACAAGATAGTAGTTGTGAACGATGTGAACCTAACATGTTCAGAACATGTGTAGACAGTCAAACATTAGTAAGAAACAACATATACCTAACATATAGAAAACCTATCCACAAGACACCTCGAATAGAGTTGAAACGGGAGCACCCTGTCACCGTTTGATTTGCTCTTGTAGGAGGGATGTGGGTGTGTTCTCGAAGCACAACGAGCATGTCCCCAATGCTTTTTAGGAAGGATTAGGATCATTTGGAATCCATGAAGACCCCATAATGGCACAAAACCAGGTATGGTGAACCTGGTTTTCCCCTAGGATTCTGAGGGTCCAAATGAAGCAAGATGTAGATTCTAAGCTATTGAATGCTATGAAAAGTTGATTTTAACCAAAAGATGGATATGATATGAATAAAAATGGTTAGTATTTCTTGAAATAAATTGGATTAATCCAATTTATCTAATCTAGGATGAGTTATAAAGCATAAAAAAGAAGTAAATCTAATAATGCTAGAATATTATGCTAAGTCTAGATGAAAATGAACATAATAACAATACTATGTAATAGAGTAATAAAGTGTTTACTTATTAATTAAATCATATTGGTTTAATTATTGAGTCACTTATTATCTCTTTCTACTTAAGCTAAACTTTAGGTATATAATAATTAATTACTTTATTAATTATTATTGTGCAACCTAGGTTTTACCTTTTTAGGTTTTCAGATCTCCTTTTATAAGGATTGATCTCCTTTGTTTTCATAACAGATTGTAAGATAGATTATTCATTATTGAATTGTAACTTTTGTTTTTGCACATCAAGAATGATTTCTCCTTTCTCTTGGATCAATGCATTTAGGCCTCCATAGCTTCTTGCTTCTTCCCTCTCTTTCTATGACATGTGTTTAGATGTAGGTGTTCTTGGGAGCTGTGGGTTGTTTACTCATCAACTCCAATATGGTATCATAGCTTCAGATCTATTTTCCCATGTCCTCTTCCTGAGAGATTTGACCATGTTCATCAGATCTACAGTTTTAGAGGGTTTTCTATCAGATATGGGGGGACCTCTTTTTCTAGTCACCTTGGACTCAAACGGACATCACTGTTGTGTTTAGAGCACCCACGAACCCCCATATTCATATAAAATTTGTCAATTTTGGACAAAGTTGGAATTTGTGGCAATTATTTTTTGCAATCTACCCCAGCATGGATCCCAAGGTAGTCACTATTTTTTGGAGCATTTCTAGCCCAAACGGACCTGATGATTGCGTTCGCAGCAACCAAAAACCCCTATTTCCATATAAGGCATGTCCAATTTGGACAACTTTGCATTTTGGGATTTTTTATACTAGACAACCTGTCATGCTTCCCAAGACAAAATTTGTACATAGTTGCAAGCAAATCGATGTAGAAATTGTACAGACTTGCATGTAAATTGAGGCAAAATTTTACTACCCATCACGTAGATTGGAGCAAAAAAATTGGTGCCCTAACATGTAAATCAAGGCAAAAATTTGTATAGCCTGACACAGATCTCGAAACACGCATGTGACTTTGCAAAAAAAAAAGTTTTGGGGGGTCGGTGACAACCATTTGGCTGTCAAATTTAAGCCCATCATTTGATGACATCATCATCATCATCATCATCATTTTTGGGCCCCCAGTGTAGCAGTTGGTATTTTGCTCATAACTTGAGCATACGGTATCGAAATCAGACAAACAAGATATCGTCGAAAAGCTGGTTCCGAGCTCTATCTAGATCTTGAGGTTTTAATTTCTAATTTTAATTTTTTGATGGTGTTTGTTACTTTCAAAGCCAAATATTCAGTTTTACACTCCAAGAGCTCTATCTTGTGCATCTGGACTCCGTTTTCGGAAAACAATATATTGTTGGAAAGCTTGTTCTAAGAGATTTCTAGTGCGTTGAGTTTTTTTTCCAAATTTTGATCCAGGTACATTTTATTCAAATTTTTGCATTTTTGCAATCTGGTGGATATCTTGGATGTTTCAGGTCTTGGGATCTCTTCCCTTTGAGGGATGACTCATCATAGGCTATTCTTTTATTTCAATAGCCTTCACTCTTCTTTGAGTAGTGTATACTTCACTTTTGTAGCATTTTTGTTATGCACACGCACTGAGATAAAGTGTCATTCTATTGCATGTATGAGATTTTTCACATGTTTGTGCTCTATGTACTTGCACTCCATTATAAATTGTTAGGGGGGTTTGATGTTTGCCTTTGTTTTCCATCTACTTTTGTCATGTGAGTGTTCCTTCAATGACATTAGCCTTAGGTATCTTTATTTGTGTTTGTACTCTCTCTGCACCTTCGATGTTTTTGATTCATATTCACCATGCAGTTTGATGAGTCTAGTTTATGGGTTGTTTTGTTTATGATTTACTAAGTCGAGACTTAAATATCTTATGGTTTTCATAAACATTATGTAGACTTTTATGTTTATATGCTTTAGCCATGTATATATCTGATACTTTTGACACTAAAGAAAAATACTGAATATATATATAGACTAATAGATATTATGATGAAAATCTAGTATTTCTCTTCTCGAGTGTTAATGGGTAGTGTTCCTGCAGCCGTGTGACAAGGATGCATTAAAGTAGGGAAACTTATTATAAATCTTTGCCTTGGATTTGTGTGTAGATTTTGGTGTGATAACCTTTTGCAAGAGAAGAATAAGTCAGCAAGGAGTAAGGACTCAATGACGAAGTGGTTCCTTCAAGGTGAATAACTTTTTCCAAAATTTATCATGGCTCCACTACTTCCATAACCTTGTGGTTGATAACACAGACTAAGTCAATCTAATTACTGCTATTCCTATACTCTTGAGGCACTAAATATGGTTTATCCTCTTGCATAAATGATGTTGTCGTTCCTATAACTGAAGTTGTTATGCTATGTAATGAAGGACCTAGTTTTTAGGTGTTATGTTTTTCAGTTGCTTTTAAATAAGCTAGAACTTATGATTCTGAGTTAGTTAGATGTTTTGAGGAGTTCATATTGTAATCCAGAAACAAAGTGAATACACTTTCATATTCTATTATGTACTTGTGTTTTATTAATGAATACATGATAGTTCCAAATTTTAACATATGAGTTTTAAATCTATTCACACTTCCGTGGGGGCCCACGCGGGAGGTGAATTCCCTATTTGTGTTCAAGTAGGACATAGTTAAGTTTCTTTGAAGTTGATAAGTATTGTTGCTCCTATAGCCATTGGTAGCAGAACCATCAGCTATTTCCTGCAGCATAGATTTACTGCTGAGCATTTCCTTCAAGTTGTGAGTTAAGTTATAGTTTCAGTTCTTAGTATAAATTTCCTGCAGCAATACTTTTACTTTAGTAGTGATGACTTTTGAAGAGAACTAAAGCATATACCTTGTAGTCACCATCTCAAGCTCACATTCCTGGATTGATACATTTAATGAAGTCTAGTCTAATATTCCAAGTAGACATGTGATAATTTTGAGCAATGCATCACTGTTAAAGGATGTCCAATCCTTGAAGTTACTAGGGTATTATTCTGACCAACCATTTTTAGCATCATTACTGGGGATGGTGTCAATTTAGTTTAACCCAGAATTCATTAAGTTAGTTTGCATTCTACATTATTTGTATGCATAGACGTAGGGATCATCTTGGGAGATTCCTTCCTAATATTATCCAAGTAGAACCATTTGAGGTTTTTAATCAAGAATCTGAAGAATCCCACATTGAGAACATACAAGCAGAAGAACCATTTGAGAATGTATTTGTGGATGCCTATGAACAACTGCCTTCACCTACAACCTCAGAGGAATCATACCATTTGAATGACCTGTTTGCTAAACCTGAAAATCAACAAATAATGGCCCAGCCTACCTTCCCTTTTCCTATTCCTAATCAGCAAGTTAACCAAAACCTGAAGAATATACCTACTACTGCACTTCCAAAATTCTATGGCCTTATCACAAAAGATCCTGAGATGTTTATCTTTGAGTTTGATATACTCTATAGGAGCTATGAATGCTCAACCAATGCTCATACGCTGAAGCTGTTTCCCTCTACCTTGAAGGAAGTTGCTTTACGATGGTTCATGAGCCTGGGTTCCAATGCTATACAAGATTGGCCTAGGATGAGCAATCTGTTTCTTTCAAATTATAAGGAGTATTGCAAAGGAAGAGACCTAAAAGGAGATGACATTTTTAAAATGTCCCAGAGAGATGATGAAACCTTGGAGGATTATGTCTCTAGGTTCATGTTCAACCTGCAGCGCAATACGCAGCATAACTTGAATCTAGAATCCCAGAAACATCTTTTTCTGAAAGGTGTGGGTGATGGAAGTATTGAGGCCCTCGACCTCATGGTAGGAGGTGATATTACTTAGAAAACTTGGGCTAAAATAAAGGATATATGCATGAACTATTCCAGAGCTACAGTCAAGAAGGGAAGAGGATTGAGAGACTTACCTAATAAGTCCAATAGTGGTTCAGGAGTATCAAAAATGGAATTGTCTAATTTGATGTCTGACTTTAAGAAAGACATCATCAATGATGTTTCAACACAGCTAGATACCATGCAAGCGAGAAGAAAGAAAGATGAAGCTAATGCTATGCTGGCCAAATACTGTCCACACTGTAGGGAGAAGAAAAAGAATTGTCAATGCAAATCTGTTGCAAGCCTAGAGTCACAACCTATGCCCATTGAGTTTAAGGCCATCGATGAAAATGGAGAGGTACTCTACATTTCCCAAAGGTGACCATGGGCTTAGAGACCAAGTATTCCCCAAGATCCTCTTCAAAATTTTAATAGTAATAATGCATGGCAAAATCAACAACATAGTGGTTTTAGTGGGTATAATAATTGGTAGCAGCCTCAGCAAGGTTGGCAACAACCTCATTAGGGTTGGAAACAACTTCAACAAACTTGGCAATAGCCCTAGCAAGGGCGACAACAACCACATAATTGGATAAACTAACCAAGCCAACAAACTTTGATGCCACCACCTCAGCAGCAGGCTCTAATGCCTCCTCCTGCAGCCAACACTACTTCCCCTAAACAGACTCAACTGCCTGCTCAGCCTACCCCTAATCCCAATAGTACCAAGCCCACAACACAACAGTAGAGCTATGCTATTTCCTTTAATAATATTTAATTAAGATCAGGCACAACCCTTTCTCCTCCACAACAGCCTATCATCACTGAAGTTGAGGATGCCTCAGCAGAACCAACTGAAGTACCAGTTAGACCTGCCTCTCCTGCAGCTCAGGAGCCCCCATTTCCTCATTGGTTAGAGGAACAAGCTAAGCTAGTGGAGAACCAAGTAGTGTTGGATTTTCTTACCCAACTAAAGCAAATGATAGTCAAAATACCACTGCTAGATGTCATCAAGGAAGTGCTTGCTTATACTAAAGTCATCAAGGAAGCCTGTATCAAACAACCCGGGAGGAAGAAAAAGGATCCTAAAACCATACATGTCCTAGGATAATTATCTGACCTAATGTTGGAGAAATTGATAGTTCCAAAGTATTATGATCCTAGTAGCCCTGTGGTTACAGTCACTATTCAAGGAATACAAGTTCAAAATGCTCTAGTTGACCTAGGTGCATCCATAAATGTCATGACCAAGGAAGTAATGTCTCAGTTGCATATCATCGATCTTAGGGAAACCCCAACCATCCTTCAACTAGCTGATAGTTCCACCATTACACATGATGGGATGGTAGAGGATGTCATAGTCACCTTGAATTCTTGGGAGTATCTAGTTGACTTTGTTATTCTCTCTCCAAAGGCTAACATGGGGGTATCCAATAATTCTAGGCAGGTCATGGTTGGCTACTGCAGATGCCTATATAGCTTGTCGATAAGGAAAGATGACTATATCCAATGGAGTCAACACTAAAAATCTGACTCATCATTCCCCCCAGCTCAACCTCTCTTGCAAGATGACTAGATAATCTGGCCAGACTTGGGTGATATTAAACCTGAGGTCAATTGAATCTGTCAGTTAATGATGATATCTAGGGAGCCATTTGTAGCCTCTAGGGGAGAAGATGAGATAATTTCCTCCATTATCATGAATTAGTATGGAGTGCACTCCCAAATGTGTCCCCAAGCAAACTGTGTTCTGGAAACTTTGTTACCACCTCCAAATGCTCCACAGTATTCAGAAACTTCACAATTCCTTCATACATTATTGCCTCATGAGATGGAGTCTTTTCCAGTTGCTTAGTTGTCTATGGCAGAAAAGGTCATTAAGCTAGAAGTTAGCCTAGGATGGGAATTAAATATGAATAGTGCTTTGTCACTCTCTCAGCAGAAAGTTGTCCTGCAGCTTCTACAAGAACACCAACAAGCTTTTGCTTGGGATTATACTGATATGAAAGGCCTAGATTCTAAACTCTGCACTCACAAAATCTATATCAGTCCTAAATTCAGACCTTTCTGCCAACCTCAAAGAAGGGTTAATCCTGCTTTAAGGGATATAGTTAAGAATGAGTTGCAGAAGTTGTTAAATGCTGGCTTCATTTATCCCATTTCTAATAGTCAGTGGGTCTCCCCTGTCATTATAGTACCCAAGAAAGGAGGAAAGTGGAGAGTTTGTGTTGACTATTGAGAGCTTAACTTAGCCACTAAGAAGGACCACTTCCCATTGCCGTTCATAGATCAAGTCCTTGATAACCTGGCTGGTAAGAAATACTTCTCTTTTCTCGATGGATTCAGTGGTTATAATCAGATACAGATAGCACCTAAGGACTAGGAGAAGACAACATTCACATGCCCATGGGGAAAATTGGCCTATTCAGTGTTACCTTTTGGGTTGTTCAATGCTCCTGCCACTTTCCAGCAAGCTGTGATAACTATATTCTCTGATATCTCTGATGATTGCATGGAGATTTACATGGACGACTTTACCACATATGGGCATACTTTTGATGAGGCTAAGGAAAACTTGGAAAAAGTTCTTCAAAGATGTCATGATTACAACCTTTCTCTCAACAATGAGAAATGTTTCATGATGATGGAAGAAGGGGTTGTCTTAGGGCATTTCATATCTTCCAAAGGTATTCAAGTGGACCCTGCCAAGATTGAAGTGATTAGCACATTGCCTACTCCAGCAAAACAAAAAGATGTGCAGAGTTTTCTTGGACATGCCAGGTATTATAGAAGGTTCATAAAGGATTTCAGTTAGCTTGTAGCACCCCTGTATAACTTGCTCAAGAAGGATGTTGAATTTTCTTGGGACTCTGAGTGAGCAAAGTCTTTCCTATAGCTTAAGGAAGTTCTCACCACAGTACCAATGTTGAGAGGACCTAACTGGGGCTTGCCTTTTCACATTCATACTGACGCATCAGATTATACTATTGGTGTTGTCCTTGGTTAGAAGGTGGACTCTATTGAGCATGCCATTTACTTTATTAGTAAAAATTTGCAAGGTGTTGAGTTTAATTACACTATCACTGAAAAAGAAATGCTTGCAGTCATCTATGCCCTGAATAAATTTAGACACTACATTACTAGATATGAGATCTATGTGCATACTAATCATTCAGCTATTAAGTATCTCATGAACAAGCCTACAATCTTTGGACGACTAGCTCGCTGGTTGCTCCTTATGCAGGAATTTGACATCACCATAGTCAACAAGCCCAGTAAGGCCAATGTGGTAGCTAATTTTCTTTCTAGGTTGCATGTCCCTGATGATCCTGTAACCATTGACAATAGTTTTCCTGATGAGCAGCTCTTTCTACTATCTACACACAATCCCTAGTATGCCGATATTACCAATTATCTCACCACTGGTAAGACACCCACTCATTTCTCTGCTAAAGAAAGAAGACTATTGACTGAAAAGATCTTTAATTATTCATGGATTTTTGGATTCATGTTTTATACTAGTCCTGATCAAGTAACTAGAAGATGCATAAGAGAGGATGAAACATATGATATCCTCAGGGCATGTCATGACAAACCTTGTGGTGGACATTTTGCTGCCAAGAGAACAACATTGAAGATCTTGACTACAGGCTACTACTGGCCTAGTTTACACAAAGATGCTACTCAGTACACCAAGAAGTGTGACAAATGCTAATGCATGGGATGGCCTACTAAGATAGATGAAATTCCCCTACAGCCACAGGTAATTGTTGCACCCTTTGATAAATGGGGGATTGACTTCGTCGGTCCAATTGAACCATCTTCACAAGGTAAATCCTATATCCTTGTATGCACTGATTATGTTACAAAGTGGGATGAGGCTAAACCTATGAAGCACCCAAGGGATAAAAATGTTTCAAAATTCCTTTATGAGTTCATATTCACAAGATTTGGGGTACCTAGGGAGCTTTAATCTGATCAAGGTCCTCCATTTACTTCTAATTTGATGGTTGCCCTGATGGAAGAATATAACATAAGGCATGGTAAATCCTCACCTTATCACCCCCAAGCTAATGGGTAGGTAGAAGTTACCAATCGGGAGTTGGAATCTATTCTCACCAAAATTGTAGCCCTCCATAAGAAAGATTGGGCCGCATGACTTCCTGAAGCTCTTTGGGCTTACCAGACTACCTGGATATCTACAATCGGCTTCACCCCCTTTGAGCTTGTATATGGTCGGTCTACAGTTATGCTTGTAGAATTCAAACATAAGACACTATAGATAGCTCTTGTTCTTGGTATGGATCTCACTGTTGCACAACAAGAATGGATATTGAGCTTGAATTGTCTTGATGAATGACATAAATCTGCCCTGCACAACACATAATTGATACAACACCAGCGCAAGCAATGGCATGATAAGTATGGTTAAGGATAAAATATTTTTTGTTGGTGACTGGGTGCTCCTCTATGACTACCGATATCAGCATAATCCAAGAAAATTCCAAACCAGGTGGTTAGGACCATATGAGATTATAGCAGTATTTCCAAATGGCGCGGTCCAACTTTCCACAGTTGATCTAGTTTGGTTCAAATTATAAGTCAATGGTCATAGGTTGAAGTTATATCACAAACCTCAGAGTAAGGAAGAGTTCTTGTAGCAATTTTCATCCTCCACTGGTGATACACTTCCTGCAGCTTCTCGTAATGAGCTTTATGCTCATTTGCCTTCCTCACTCTAAAAGTTCTCATCACTTTCATACTAAATGCTTTCTTAACAAAAGTTTCTTCTCCATAATAAAATTCCATTTCATTTCGTGTCTTTCACCCACCCATTTCATTTATTCTTCATTAAGTGGATAACAACAAATGCCACCTCAGCAACAATTCAGGTATGCACACTTTCCAAGGTATGCAGTTTTAATTTGTTTTTATGATCTTTTCATATGCCTTTTCACCTGTACAAGTGTGGGACCACTTGCCTAATTTAGCTGGGGGGAAGTTATCTCATTTTTGGTCATTATGTTTATAAAATCTTTATGTTATTCCTTTATGATGTCATACTTGCATTTCTTGTCATGATTTGACACTTTTTGAAGAGTTTTGTGCTGTGTTGTTATTTCGTACATATTAAGTGAAGGTGGCGAGTACATGTTAAGTACGAAGTCTATGAATGAGTAATTATGAGTAGTTAAGAGAGATTATTGATTTGAATTCATATTACTTATGAGCTCATTTTACGAACTACACTGCTAGAACTTTCCATGTTTGAAACCTTCCTGTAACTTGCCTTTTCAAGCCTCCTTGTTTGAATTTGTTCTTGACTATTTTAATCTCCTGCAACTCCATTTTGGGTATTTCGATAACCTAAAGATGGGAGGTGACCTCATTCATAGGGAACCCACTATGCATAATGTTCTATTAGATGACCAAAATTGCAGACCATATTTTCAAGCAAGAGGTTGGTTGGATTATATCCAAAAACTAACTAGCTGGGATGATGAAGTCCCGCTGCAATTTTTGAGCTCATTAAAAGATGACGTGGCTACAGTAAAGGGGTTGAGAGTACCATTTTTGTAGGCAATTTTGGTAGAAGTTATGGGGTTGCCACAAGAAGGAGAGGAATTTGTAGAAAATCTTGATCCGGCCACATCCAGGGCTCAGTTCACCCTACATTTAGACCCACCTCTTGATGTGGACTGGAAACAAGGTACATCTAGACCGTCTCTTCCAGAGCCATTTAGACAATGTGTGGTTCATGTCATTAGATATTTTACCTGTGAAGGATGGCATTCATACCTGCATTCTGTCCATTTTAAATTTTTGAGTTGTCTGAGGCATGACAATAGGCCCATCAACGTTCCTAGTTTCATGTTTAGCATCTTGTTGAAGCAAGCCACTCTAGTTCAGGAGGGTAAACATAATTTTGTCTCACACCACTGTTTAGTCAAATTGATAATTGAGAAAGCTTTAAGGGAGCAGTCAGAAATCTCTTGGGATGAATGTTTGCTGCAAGGGTTTAAAGAACCAACCCCGAAACCTATTGGGCACAGAGTGGGGCAAATGATTCAAACTGATAAAGGGGTTAGGAAAATTATTATTGAACTTGGACAAGGTTCTTCATCCAAGAAGAAATATAGGGTTAGGACTCCTAATTCCCCTCATTCCTATACTTCAAAGTTAGTTCATTAAGAGGAAGAGGAGACTTCTGCAGAAAAGGCTGAAGCTACTCCTTTAATGAAGAGCGTTTCTCAGAAAGACAAGAATAAGAAAAATAATCATGGTACTAGTAAATAGACTAAGGAATCTTCTCCTGTAGCCACAAGCACTTCCAGAAAAAGGAAAGCTCCATAAAAGAAGGAAGAAACTTTGTTAAGGAGAAGCAATAGGAGGAAGTCAAATGCAACTGTAGAGATTCCATTTGAAGAGTCAAATGAAGAACAAGAAGCTTCTGGGAAAAAGGAAGAAGAGTTTAGAAACATTCAACAAGAAGAACAAGGGATTGAGATTAAGCAGCAAGAAATGTTTGAGGAGATTCCTGATATTGAAAGAGAACAAGTTCCTGATAAGCCAACAAATGCAGAAGTCATTGTAATTGGTGATGACTCCAACTCAGAAGAGCAAGCTTATGTATTTCAGAGAAGAGGTTCAACCTCCAGTAATCCTCAGAAAAATGACTCAGAGAGTTATATAATGGAAGAGGATAAACCAAGATTTTCTCTTGCAGCAGAGGGGAATCCATATGAAGAAAACCCTAATATTGATGCAGACCTTGTTAATAAGGTAGTAGAACAAATTCTAAATGAGGGTTTAGATACATTGGCCTTTGTTACACAATAGTGCTCTAATACTAAGAGAACCATGGTGGTTTGGACAGATCCTAAGGAAGGTATAAAATCAAAAGAAGGTAATCCCCCTGTTCTCTCCTCAACAAATAAATCTTTTGACAATTCTATGTTAGGTCAGTCTAGTTCTGTGTCCATGTTATCTATTATTTCTCAGTTGTCCAATAAATTAAATTCAGAAAGGGAATAATGGAGGCAGTAGAGGAAAGAGTTAAATAGAGTTATAGACCAACATTTTCAGGAGGCTGTTGAGCAGGAGGAAAAAGTGGAACAGTTGCAAGAAAAACTTACCAAAGTTACATCCCTTATCCCTGAATTAATGGGTTTTAGGTCTCCATCACTAGTTTATGCCTTGTTCCTCAAAGAATAATTGTTGAACTATCAGATGACCTACATTATGCAAGATAGATCTCCCTCATTACTAGAGCCTACTCAGTTTTCTCAAGCTTTCAATAATTCTCCTGCAGCCATTCAAAATCTACTATGTGAACTCTTCCTTCACAACCTAGCAGTCCCAGATGGCTGAGTTTGGAACCCCTTACTATATGTTGGGGACATCCAGCTTAGGGCCCTTATGTCCTGGGTATAGAATGAGATTAGTTAGGATAATCAAGCCAAGTCGTATAGGGATTTAGAATAAGAAATTCCCCTATATTTGAGACCCGAAGCCAAAGATCCTAAAACATGCTATTATGATTGGTTAAGAATTGCCCCATCTGAATCAGGTAGAAAGCTCATCTATCCACTTAGAAATGCAACATTTGTTGCATATGAACAACTGGTGAATTCTGAATTTCTTGAAGCTAGAAATGCCATTCAATGGCGTTGGATCAGTTTATCTAGGGAGTTGAGAAATAAAGAACCACATTCACCCCTAAACTTTGACATGGCCAATCGACAAGCACCTTGGTATATTTCTTTGGGGAGAGAGCGAGAGAGTTTCTGGATCCCACTGACTTTTCATTTTCCATTGCTGATGTCTCCTCTCCTAGCTAATTTAGAAAATTTGGACAGCTATGATATGAAGGAAGAAAAAAGGAAAGTGGAAAAGACATAGAGAGACAAAGGGATTCTATAGTTTTGCCAAAGAAGGATCTGGATAGAAGACAACTGGTGATTATAGACTGATAGCCAGGTTGAAGAATTTTATGTTTGCTATGGGACCAACAAATAGCTAAGCTAGGGGGAATAAAGAGTCTAGTTTATGGGTTGTTTTGTTTATGATTTACTGAGTCTAGACTTAAATATCTTATGGTTTTCATAAACATTATGTAGAATTTTATGTTTATATGCTTTAGCCATGTGTATATCTAATACTTTTGACACTAAAGGAAAATATTGAATATATATATAGACTAATAGATATTATGATGAAAATCTGGTATTTCTCTTCTCTAGTGTTAATGGGTAGTGTTCCTGCTGTCGTGTGACAAGGATGCGTTAAAGTAGGGAAACTTATTATAAATATTTGCCTTAGATTTATGTTCAGATTTTGGTGTGCTAACATTTTGTAGGAGAAGAATAAGTCAGCAAGGAGTAAGGACTCAATGACGAAGTGGTTCCTTCAAGGCGAATAAATGATGTTGTCGTTCCTATAACTGAAGTTGTTATGCTATGTAATGAAGGACCTAGTTTTTAGGTGTTATGTTTTTCAGTTGCTTTTAAATAAGCTAGAACTTATGATTCCAAGTTAGTTAGATGTTTTGAGGAGTTCATATTGTAATCCAGCAACAGAGTGAATACACTTTCATATTCTATTATGTACTTGTGTTTTGTTAATGAATACATGATAGTTCTAGATTTTAACATCTGAGTTTTAAATCTATTCACACTTTCGTGGGGGCCCATGCGGGAGGTGAATTCCCTATTCATGTTCAAGTAGGACTTAGTTAAGTTTCTTTGAAGTTGATAAGTACTGTTGCTCCTACAACCATTGGTAGCAGAACCATCGGCTGTTTCCTACAACATAGATTTACTTTCGAAGCATTATTAGTTTACTGCTGAGCATTTCCTTCAAGTTGTGAGTTAAGTTATAGTTTCAGTTCTTAGTATAAATTTCATGCAGCAATACTTTTACTTTAGTAGTGATGACCTTTGAAGAGAACTAAAGCATAGACCTTGCAGTCACCATCTCAAGTTCATGTTCCTGGATTGATACATTTAATGAAGTCTAGTTTGATATTCCAAGTAGACATGTGATAATTTTGAGTAATGAATCATTGTTAAAGGATGTCCAATCCTTGAAGTTACTAGGGTATTATTCTGACCAACCACAGTTCATATTGGATGATCTTTTCAGTGTACCTATCATTACTCCCTTGTTGGCATTATGGGGGGGTTTCTACTATTGATTCTGCTACTTCCTTGGTTCAATAGTGTGAGTTATGTATTCAATATTTGATTCTATGTACTAGGTAGATGTAGTGGCTAGGTACCTATGCATTCCAGTGAGATGGATCATTTACCATATGGACACTCTTTCTTTCCTATTTTTGGATGCACTCTTCCAGCTTTGATTGATTAGCTCTTCAGACTTTTGGTGTTTTTATGCCATTTGCATTTTTGAGTTTAGGTGTTTTCCTTTATTTGCCTCCTAATTCGAGTAGTGTCATTTGAGGGCACTCATGTAGAGTATAGTATTTTGTATCTTCAACTTCAGTTGTTTGCCTTTGTTTGCCTCATGATTCAAGTAGTGTCATTTGAGGGAACTCATGTAGATTACAGTCTTCTCGACCTGGTCATATTTTAGTGGAGGATCTTCAGACCAGTAGTTACTTCTTGACATAGTTTGTAGCTTCTTGCTTCAGTGATGTTGTACATGTTCATCTTTGTTCCTATTTTCTAGAACATTCCTAGTTTTGGAGGCTTCTTTGGTCCTTCAGACTAGTCTTGATCTCTTTTTGGAGTAGAGTTTTTTCCCATGCAGTTTTATCTATTTCTCCACTTTATAAAGACTCTCTTTTGTACTTGGGTACTTGATTAGGCCTTTTGTTGTCAGGACCCATTTGCTTTCAGTTGTTCTTTCTAGGTTTTTAGCTTCTCCCAAAGTTCATATTAAGGGGGGGGGGGTGTTAGAGTAATAAAGTGTTTACTTATTAATTAAATCATATTGGTTTAATTATTGAATCACTTATTATCTCTTTCTACTTAAGCTAAAATTTAGGCATATAATAATTAATTACTTTATTAATTATTATTGTGAAACCTAGGTTTTACATTTTTAGGTTTTTAGATCTCCTTTTATAAGGATTGATCTCCTTTATTTTCATAACAGATTGTAAGACAAATTATTCATTATTGAATTGCAACTTTTGTTTTTGCACATCAAGAATGATTTCTCCTCTCTCATGCATCAATGCGTTCAAGCCTCCATAGCTTCTTGCTTCTTCTCTCTCTTTTTGTGACAGGCGTGTTCATGCAGGTGTTCTTGGGAGCTGTGGGTTGTTTACTCATCAACTCCAATATTATGAAAATGATATGTTAATTGGTTCTAATTTCTCTTGGAAGGGAGGATAATTCTAGGATTTGAGGAAGGGCTTGGGTTAGGAAGGGTAGTTAGGGTTTAGGACCAAGGGTTGGGGTTTAGGACCAAGGGTTAAGCCTTAAGGTCAAAGGGATAAGGATGAAGGGTTGCTAACACATGTGGGAGCAACACTAGGGAAGAGTGCAAGGGGACCAAGGTGGAAGGAGAGACACGAGCTTCATTAAGAGGCTATAAGAGTGATTAATGAGGGTGTAAGGGGTAATTAATGAGCATGTAAGGTTCATTAATGAGGGGGTTGACCCAAAGTCAAAGGATGAGGGTTTAGGCTAAGAGGGTTAGGAATCACTCCTTAAGCAAGGTTAGGGAGTGATTAGGAAAGTGAGGATAGGTTTAGGGTTTTCTAGAAGATATCTAGGGTTTTTGGGAATTAAATAAATTATTTATTTATTTAAAGGGTTTTGAGACATAATTTATTAAATAATTAATAAATTGGAAGAATTATCATTCAAATTAGATTTAAATGTTTTTGGCTAAGGTTTCTTAATTAAATATCTTTAATTAAAATAGGAGAAGGGATAATGATAATAAAAATGAATTAATAAATAAATGATGATGTCATCAGGTCTTTTATCAACTAAAATAATTTTAATTGACAAATGGATTTTTAGGTGTCTACATTTTTCCCCTCTTTGATGCGATGCCGCAAGTGGTGTGGCATCAAAGACAAGAAAATAAGATGCCCCAAGCTAGAATAAGAAGATAAGGGGTTGTGCCCCCTCGAGAAAATAACACAAAGAGGAAACTTTGTGTTTTTTTTTTTTAAGAATATAGAAAGGAAAGGAAAGGATGAAGAAAGGTGGATTGGGGGGATAAACATACATCCTTCCAAGAGAAAAGATGCATGAATGCAATATGATATGAGATGCAGGATGCATGATGAAGCTATATGAAGGATGCAAGATGCAAGATTAATCTATATGATGTAGGATGAGGGGGATTTGGGGAGCTCGTTGTGTTGGATATTTTCAAGAGCACAACCTAGTTTGATATAGAAATGCTAGAGACCTGCCAAGGTTACTGGGAACACAAGGCCTTGTCACCAGCGTTGCATAGGACTGACACAAAAAACAAGCACACAAAGGGTTACCCAAGATCACACATGAAACCTAGAGGATACATGATGGAAATGATGTTGGAGAAACTACAAACAAATGATTAACGCACATGTAGAAAAATGATCAAAAAGACATGCCTCAGAGTGTCCTCATTCACATCACACCAGGATATAAAGGTTTGTGGCGACTTTGAGGAGAGGAACAATGAGAAGTTGAAAAAGATAAGCAAGATCCAAATGATGAAATCCAAGATCATAGTGATAAATCCAAAAGACATCCTTTTCCAAGGAGATAGATTGATTTGATTAACAGGGGGAAGATTAGGCCAGAACGTGACGAAGGATACATCCTACATGGACCCAGTTTGATTGATGATGGAAGATTAGGTCGGACATGGGGAAGAATACATCCTCCAAGGACCTGTTTGATGAGGAGAATGTTGTGTTGATGTTGGCAAATGTTGAGTCAAGGATAATCATGTGATCAAGGATAGTTGACAAAAGTACAAGGCTGGGTGGGACAAGGTTATTTGATCATAGCTGTTGTAGGACTAATGTGGGGATGTACAATAAGACGTGATGATATTGTACAATAGATGGGGAGATATGTACAATGGAGCTCAAAATATAAACAAAAGATCCAAAGGAACAAATGAAATAACAAGTATCTCACACACCTTTTTTCATAGGTAGGATGATGGACGATGATTGATTTGATTGAGGATTGATAGGAAGATTCTAGATGAAGAGGATGGTGGAGGATTACTAAGTGTAATGAATGATTTTTTGCTTCCTGATGTAGGATTAAAGAGGATAGGATTGTCAACCTAAGATAGACTGTTGATCTTCAGAAGATGGGATCCTTGCTAGTGTATGCCAATCTCTTGCTTGAGATGATGACGCTTACAAAAACAAGTACAAGATGCCCTAAACAATGCTTAGTCAAAGGGTAGCATTGGAATGTTTCTAATTTAGGATAAGGATTAAGAAAAATCAAAAGATATGACATGAAGCGGATGGTGGATAACTGGATAAGGATTGCTATGACAAGAGATAGGTAAGACACTCGAACCTCAAAAGGACCAAAGGATGATTGTTGAAGCATGTAGCTAGATAGGTCACAATGACTCAAGGGATAAATAATGTACAGGATGGGACCTAAAGACACATATGTACAAATGATCTTAGGTGGAGACACGACCGATGCTAGGGTACAAGACTCTAGGAATAGGATGTATAGGGGATCTGGGGATGAAGCTGAAGCTGCAAAGATATGCAAGATAATGCCCCAGCCAAGCTGGAAAGCCAAGATGGACTGATGGTGGATAGGATGATGATGGATGATGTGTCCTGAAATTGCACAAGGATTTGGGAAGGAAGCATCCCAATGATGATGATTGGATTGAGATCAAGGCTTGCCATAAGACTAGGGACAAGACTAAGGATGTGATTGGATGGCTTGGATTGATGTTGGATATTGGATAGCTAGAGGATGTGGATAGGATTTGCAGATGTTGAAAGATTGCTAGGAATGTTTAGACATGGATAAATGGCTTTGGATTTAACGAGGGTAGCCTGTAGCTAGATACCAATGATAAGGGAAGATACCAGGTGATGGGAAGATGGAGGAAATGATGGGGGACGTGGATAGGGGATTTTTTGAGGGATGTCGATAGAGGATTTTCTTAGGGATGTGGATGGAGGAATTGGTGATGGATTTGGATAGAGGATATGTTGGGGGATTCTCATGGAGGAATGCTAAGGATTTGGATAGAGAAAATGATGAGGATTGGATAGAGGAATGCTTAGGGATTTGGATAGAGGAATGCTTAGGGATTTAGATAGAGCAAGGTTGAGGGATTTGGATGGAGGATTTGCTTAGGGATTTGGATGGGGGAAATGCTCAGAGATGTTGATAGAGGATTTGCTGAGGGATTTGGGTAGAGGAATGCTAAGGGATTTTGATAGAGGATTTTATGAGGATTGTCGATAGAGGATTAGGATGGAGGAAGATATGGATTGGGAGATGGAAGATAAGGATTTGGATGTAAGATAAGTCTCCAAGGAATATGTCACCAAGGAATAAGATGCCCCCACTTAGGATAGTTTCATACATTCATAGACATTAAAAGGGGGTATGATTGGATGGAAGATAAGATGACAAAAAGATGAGGAAGGTAGATGGAAGCTAGGATAAGAGGTGGATAGAGGATAGGTGACTGAAATATGGGGAAATAGATGCCAAAATGGTGCTCAAAAGCATGTACACCTGGTGGTCTCTGTTTCTTTATCAATATCTGAAGGAAGATGAAGGAAGTGAAGGAACAAATGGGATGGAGGAGATGCCAAATAGGATGTGCTAGAAGGAATGTTGCCCCCAATTGTAGAGAGGAACTAGATGGAGGGATTACACATGACACCTATTTGCTACGTTTTCATCATGTTACTTGTCCAAGGTGCGTGAATTGCCAAGTTTTCACCATTGGATGAATGTTTTTCTCTTTTCTTTTCTTTTTTGATATTTTTCTAGATTTTTTGACTTTTTCTATTTTTCTAACATTCTAATTTGTTGTTGACTTTCTGATTGGTTATCAACTTTCTGATTTGTTGCTAACTTTCTTTTCTGACTAGATGTGGGTACAAATTTATTAGGATGGGGGGATTATGCAAAGGCATGGATGTGATTGGGGATATGCATGGGATGAGAGATATGATGGTAGAAAGTACTTGGATGGAATGATGGAAAGTAAGGATGATAGGGAGGTGTTATCAGGACCAACATTGGCACATATTGTGAGGCAGGTGGATGGAATAGATAGGATGTGGAAGGTACATGGGGATAGGATGGAGGAGTTATGATAGGAGATCTTGGGATATAAGGACCCAAAATAGAGCTAGGAGATGAATGAGAAGAATGAGTAGCTAGTGGATTAGCAACTTTGGATGCTATTATGGATGTTTCTTTTAGATGCATTCTATCTTTTTGCTTTGGGATCCACATAGTTTTTTCTTTTGCTTTGGTGGGCCTTTGTGGCCATTGGGATGCAGTAGATTTTCTGATTGGAGTTTTCTTTGCTTGAGCATGTTTTTTAGAGCAGACATGGAAATCTTTGGATCTTTGTGGATATTTACCTTTATGCATTTTTGATATGGAATCCATATTGCAAGGAGCATTGGAAAGAATATGAGGAGGTGTGCGGGATGGAGGAGATATGGATGGAGAGATGGAAGGAGATTGGCAGATAGGAGATGTGGGGATGTACCTTTGTTGATCCTGACTAGGAATGTATGGAATGGGATTTTTATGGTGGATGAAGGATTGAGTAGGATAAGATGGGGGATGATATTTTGGGATGTAAGGCCCTGAAATGGATTTAGTATGTGGAGGATATGGGCTGGTAGATTTTGGGACATAGGGACCCAAAATGGATTTGGAGGATGAAGGAGGAATGTGATAGGTCATTTTGGGTTGTAATGATGGAAGAGGAGGAATGGTGTTGTATGCTTTGGAGGGATGATGGGAAGATGTAATGGTAGGTTTGAAATTATGCTTGAATTTGGCTTCGGTTGTACCAACTTTCTTGGAAGGATTGTCTTCATATGTGTGACCAATACCACATGATCGTGGATGTTTCTTGTCCTGGATGGGATCCAAATTTCCTTGTTCATGGGAACCCAAGCCTTTGCCTTGATAATTACATTTCTTGAGAATTTTATCCAAGAAAGGATATTTATGACTTAGGCAATAAGATAAACATCCAATATTAGGTTCTGTGGTGGAAGATATGGAACTCATTTCTTCTGCTTTGAGTGGGGTGTTATTAACAAATGTTAGGTGACCAAGAGGATAGAGTGATGGAAGTGGAATAGGTTTTAGAGGATCATCAAGTGGAGAGGATGGGATGATAGGATCTTGACTATAATTGGAGGATGGTGATGGAGAAATGGATGGGAGAAATGGATCATGTAATAGAGGAAGTGGAGGGATAAGATCCTAATTTAAGTCGATAGGTACTTCAACATGCTTTTGGACAAGATCCTAATATGATAGGATTAGTGTGGATAGAATGATGGGGGATGTATGGATGGTTTCTTTAGATAGGGTGGATGGAAGGATGAGAGATTCTACAATAGTGATGGAGGGAAGAAGGGTGGAATTATGAGGCTTATTGGATATGATTTGGATATTCTAGGACAAGGAGATGTTGATGAGGATTGGATGGAGTCAACGGATGGAAGGGGCTCAACAATGCTAGGAGATGGAAGAGGATCAATAGATGGGATAGATGGAAGATGATCAATAGATGGGATAGATGGGAGGATGATAATAGTTGTAGGTGATAGGGGAGGAATGATGGGTGTAGCAGATGGATGTGCATCATTACTGATGGCTTCATATGAGGGAGTGAGGTGGCATGGATCATCTACTTTAGGAGAGAGATTTTTTGTTGGCTTCCTTGTGAAACTCCTTGGAGACTTTCATGATGAAAATTGAGGTGAAGGATTAGAATGTGTTGATGGTGGGGAGCTAGGATAGTCCACACATGAAGGTGGGGTGGAAGATTGTGAACTTGTTTGAGGGGATGATTGTATAGAAGAGGAGTTAGAGGATGGCAGGACTAGATAGTTCACATAGGTAGGCATAGAGGAAGCTTGTGAAATTGATTGACTATCTGATGGGGTAGGGATGATGGATTGAGTTATGGGATATGAAGTGGATAGAGGGATGCATTCTTCTTGTGGAAGTGGAGTTGTGGTAATGTAGGTAGGAATGGAAGATGGTGGATTGAGATAGGATGGGGGATCAAGGTAATGGATTGGAAAACTAGGATTTTGGATTTGAAAGTGGCTTAGAGGATAAGGAGATGATGGATCTAGATAAGGGATGCAACTAGTGATGTTATTATGAAAAAATGGTGATTGGGATATGACTATGAAAGAAGATGGGGGTGAGAGTGGTGCATGCTAGGGATAGGTGGATATGGCATAGGAAGAAGATATGGATGAATAGGATAGTATATTGTAATACCCCAAAAATGGGCTATAAGTTCATTAACCTCCTATATCATCAAATCATATGAAATCGACATCGAAGTCCTAACCTAAGGCACATCTAAACATCATCAAATCATAATTGATTATCTTAAATTTTGCATCGGGGAATATTCCTAGTAATATTCCTAATTATCTTAATTATCTTTAATTTTATAATTATTTGGCGATAAATCACATTTATCCTAAAGCTTGATTAATTGAATATTTTCATATTTAATTAATTAGATTTAATATTTGCCACTTAATTATTTAATTAAATTTAATTATATCTATTATTAATTGTATTATTTAATTTTGACAATAAATCTAATATCATATGAATAATTGATTAAATTCTTATTTAATTAATTAAAGCAAGTTGTCATTATTTAATAATATAGTTTTTAATAAAAGTTTGATTAAATAATTGATTAACCCATAAATCAATTGTTTTATTTTTAAAAGCAGTTAAGTTGGAAATAAATCACTTTATTATTAAATTAATTCATAAATAAAACATGCACAATCATAAAAGCAGACAACTATCAATTATCAATTAAAGCTAAACTCTATTTTGAGTTAAAGCTTAGCTTTTGCATGTTTTTGTGAGTTAATTATCTTTTATTTAAAAATAACTCAAAAATCAAGTTGAGTTATTTGAGTGATTTATGGCTTTTTCCCATGCACCTCCAAAGCCCTGGATTTCTATAAATTAAAGGCTCAGCTCTTCACAAATCATCTCATATTTTGCACAATCATGCTGGAGAATTGGAATCGAAGAATCAAAGCTCTTGCGAATCGACATCTTTGTGAGATCAATCTTATTTTTGCATTCATATTTCATATCATTGTTAGATTAGCATAGCATATCAGTTTTCATATAGATTAATTTCATATCAGTTTTTCATTCATTCTTATTGCATAGAAAAATAAAAATAAAATAGATTAATTACATTTATTCCATATCTAGAATTGCATTCAAATCCTTCATTTAGGTGTCGTCTAGGTCACTGATCTCGATTACAATCTGAGAACATTAATCTCGCACCTATTAGAAGGCAGTAAATCGCTTGGTTAGATAGCTTTCAATTTTGCACGATTTTGATTATAGCTAACCTCTAATGTTTTACTGAGTGTTGTGTCTACAGATCAGGTATAATTTTCAAACACACATTTCTGGCGCCCACCGTGGGGCAACCCACCTTTGCATGCTGGTTTTGATTTTTTTGGGAGCTAAAACCCCAAAGTTTCAAAGATTTAATTTTATCTCTCAAATGGCTTGGAATTTTGGTCTGAAATTTTTTTTGCAGGTTGGTGACATGTCATGGAAGCTACAGTAAAAAATTTAGAATTTTCTGAGATGTTTTGAATTTTTAATAATTTTTTCTTGAAATTCCGGAAAAAATTAATATCTGACGCAAATCAGCATATTTTTCGAAAATTTTTATATTTTCGGAAATCTCTTTAAATTATATAGGGGGTCCATTCTTTGTGTTTTAAATTTGGACATGATATCATAGCTCAAATAGTCAATTTACAAAAACTGGTCTGTTTTGATAAAATGGGTCTCTAGGGCACAAATGAAGAGGTTTTTCTAAAATTTTTGCATTTTTGGAAAGCTCTCTGTTTTTTAGTAGGGGTCTCTATTCTGAATTTCTATTTTTGTTGCCAAAATCATATCAAAAAAATTAGATCTTGTTGACTAGGTCAAATGCAAAAAAAATAAATAAAGTTTTGTGATGGGTATGCACTTATTTTTTTTACATGGTTCAATGAATGATATGAGTTGTCATTTGGGTTGATTGCTGGTTATTATTACTGATAATAATTGATTTTTAGAGCTAACCCTATGGTTTTCATAAGTTGAATATATTTTGCATATCTTGTTTGCTTGTTTGCTTGTTGGAGAGTTCGTCACTTGCTTGCATGGAAAAGCTCAAAAAAAATTGCTAAAAATCAAGTAAAATCTACTAAGCGCGTTGCAAAGATCCCAGGTATTCTCCTTCATCTAATAATATTTTGATTTGGGACTTAAAATAAATCTCTTATGTGTCAAGCTTGTGTGCATCTTTTCATGCTTTTGATCTATTTCTACACACTTGCATAATTGATATTAGGTTGTGAACCCTTAAGGATTCATTAAGTAGTCTTAGAATACTTGTGATTGATCTTGATTGCTATCTTGGGTTATTGGACTCGCTAATCCGCCGGCCCCTCATTTTCGCCCCGTGGTTGCAATCTCAGCGCCATAAAGGGGAGGGGTCAACAGGACAGAAGCGTTAAATGTTCCACTTGGCAACCCTTTTGTGCTTTTAGGAACTCCCTTGTTTTCTAAGTTGGGGACTCATTTTTAGCTTGTGTGAGGTTTTAAGTGTTCCACCTTGTGGACTCATCTCATATTCTCTTTAAACGTTAAGTGTTCCTCTTTCTACTTTTTGGATGCTTTTGGTAGATTTGCTTTCGGAACATACATCTGTGCTCACATAGTAATTAGGCCCTATGAACACTATTTGTGATTCTTGAGAGATTGGATTCCTAGCGAAATCCTTCTTGACGATAGAATCCTTGTAGGTAGGGAGGATACTTAGTGCGTTTCACATTCAACTTAGTTAGTGAGTCTTCTCTTATTGATCGACACATTCTCTCTCTGGAGAGGTTGATAGATCACGTAGGGTTGATATCACAAGCTTTGGTGAATCAAAATTGGTTAGTGCGTCTTCTCTTATTGATTGATACATTCTCTCCCTGGAGAGGTTGATAGATCACGTGGAGTTGATATCACAGACTTTGGTGGAACAAAACTTTGTCTTAGCGTGTCGGATTAATCTGCTTGCTTTGTTTGGGTTAAAAGTGAAGAGGTGTCAAAACCTTGAATCTGGAGCCAAGTCCCCTTGTGGTATACTATTGTGAGTCATCTTTAGAGAGGGTTAACCGTAGCGGACAATCCTTTCATAGGGTAAACTGCATTGACGGAACCTCAAGCGGTAATAGCCATTTTCGCCATGGTAGTGACAACCGCTATATAAATATCCTTGTGGAAGAAATCTCCACGGGTATGGTTCATTGTTGGGTTGTCAGATCTCCCTAGCAGCTCTTGAAGATTAAGTTCTCGGACTGTGTCAAAACCCTGGTGCGCCGGGATTGGAGTTCACCCCTTTGAATCATAAAAGTTGCAGAGTCAAACCATTACTAAAAACCCTAGAGAGGCCAATTTTTCATTCTCAGGTATATGTGTGTTATTGCAAAACTTTTCAGAACATACACAATTAGTACTCTCAGGGATTAGCACAATTTGGTCACTTGATTGTTCATGCGCAAGGTTTCTTTTGCCCTTGTTCATTGTTTTCAGACGTGCTTGGAATCACTTGCTTGCTGTTCTGTGTGCTTATTTATCTACTTGGCTATTAAAAACGATCAAATCTGGTATAACCTTCAAAATCTGGACAATACAATTTGCAAACAATCCAAAACTGAAGACCTTAAATTTTGCAAAAATTGACGTAAAGTTCTTTCTGGAGTCAAAAGTCGTACGAGTTTTGTCAAGTGTTGTTTCATATCTACCCAACTGTCGTATGAGTTTAGCAACTGTCATTTCATAGACTACCCAGTGTCATACGAGTCTGCAGAGTGTCGTTTGGAAAAATTTGAGAGAGTTGTCAGAAATTGTCAAATTGTAAGATATCCAATGTTTCCAGCCTAGTTCCAGAATCTGTCAAAAATATCATTGTGTCAGGAATAGAGCAATAGCTATTGAGAATCAGTACACATGTCTCAAAGAATCAGTAAACAAGAGGAAGAAGCTCTGATCGCCACTATAATGAAACAGATACATGCTATGCAAGTCCAGCTTGACAAACTTGAGAAAGAGAAGGAATCTAAAAAGTTCTCCATGAAATCTTTATACTCTTTTCCATTTGATAAAGACTTGTACATGTCACCATGCCCCCGAAAAAAAATTGAGCAATATGATACCTCTTCCACGGAGAGTGACACATCTAGCTTTGGAGACTATGATGACTATGATGACAGACAATGTAATGATACCTATGACACCTCTGTTCCTAAGAGTCCTCCTCGTCGTTCATTCCTACTTACTACAAATGGGCCATCACATTGGATAGATCGTGATGGTGATCCATATGATTCTGATTTTGAAAGAGACTTTGATGGCTTTTATGGACAATACCTTGATGATGATCCATCTACTACTGCTGAGGACTATAAAATACATCGTGCTAGCTTGAAACATGCATACTATAAGGATCTCTCCTCTAAGAACTCTCAAGCTGAAAATAAAGATTACACTCTCAAGCAAGATCATGTTAATGTTGGACCTTTGTCTTGTGATGGTTCCCTTCCATCCCCTACTTCCTCCAATACCCATACATTTCCTAAAGCTTCCGAGTCTTTCAAATCTTTCACAGAACCTTCATCTGACACAAGCTCTGATATTTTTCATGTGGTTCCCTATAGTTATCCTCCAGGGCTACCTCTTAAAGAAACTCAAGCTAACCTTCACTTGGCTGCAAATAATTTCAATAATGATAAACCTAAAGAGCCTAAGCCTTCATATGCTATAATCCCTACTTCAGCTAGTCCTCCACCATCTCTTCCAAAGTCATCCATACAATCCCAACATGCTTCCTTGTCCTTAGAAGTGGTTCCATGTCAAGAGGATTTCAAAAATGATAAAGAAAAGAACATAAAGAAAGATCAAGATCAAGAACCCTCCATGTCATCCACTCCTTTTCACGATGTCTCTTATCCACCTCAGGGTTCTTTTGATCCTGTACCCCCTTTTTCATGCATTCCATCATGTCTTAAGTCTTCGCCTAAGCAAGATCAAGCTACTACTTACACTGTTGAGCTTATTGACATTCAAAATAACCTTACTACGCTTGCGCTTTCCAAAGATGATACTTCCATTAAGGTTGTTAAAAATGGTGTTGTTACTTCCAATGTTGAGCCTATTGAAAATCAAGAGACAAATTATGAGCTTATGCTATCCAAAGATCCTTGTCAAGATCAAAGTCTTCCATCTTCTTATTCTACCACTCCATGTTCACTTCCACTTTCTACTCTTCCTAAGTCTTTGCAAGCTTTGAACAATCCTATCAAAGAAGGTGCTCATATTCAAGATGTCCATGATTCTATTGAAGATCCTAATGCTCACTCTAAAGATGCTGATATCCTTGGTTGTCATATAGATGCTGATGAACTTATTGATTATCCTTTTGCGTCTTCCACTTCCATCCTTGGACCTCTTCCACCACTACAAAGATCTTCACGCCTTCCTTCCATCTTGGGTCCTTATGTCCCTTCACTTTCCCCTCCTAACTCTCCTAATTCACCATCCATCTTGGGTCCCTACGTCCCTCCATCTCCCATCTTTCCTCAAGATCAACATAGATGCATACCCTTGAATCCTTTTCATCCACCCACCCATCTAAACCAGTCATATCCTCCTTCTTCCACAAGTCCCAAGTCTTTTGGAAGTAACTTGAATGTTCAATACAAGAAAAAGAAGCAATACAAGAATCCATCAAAAAAAGATCACCATGTCTCCTCTAATAGACATGAAAGCATAAAGTCCAAAGAGATATCTAAGAAAAAAACTACAAGACAAGTATGGGTTCCAAAATCCATCATTGAAGATATTATCTCTAAATCATCAAAAGGAAATAAAAATCCTAAGGCTATATGGATTCCAAAGTCTCTCTTGAAAGAGTCTGGTGTTGAGCAAAAAGTGAAATTGACATTCAAGCTTCCAAAGGCTTCCACTTCATCTCCTTCCAAAAATATTCCTCCATTTCATGCGCCCAAACCTCAACCTCTGCTATCTATTCGCCATATTCCTTCACATATTCCTTCATTCACATTTCCTCCACCCTCTCGCCACTCTTCAAGGTGTGTGTTTACATTGATCTTGCCTTCCTTTCCATCTACCCTTTCACAATCCTTCCATTCATTAACCTTCTACCTTCTATCCTTTTTCCTCATTTTCCTATTCCTCCTATCTTCCAACCTCACTCGCTTTACATAAAACCCTATCCTCCATTTTTCTCTTCCATCTCCCTTTCCCTATCAGCATCTTTGAGCATATCATTTTGAATCTTTGGCATATCATGGTTTATCCTTTCAAGGAGCATTACATAAAAAGCTTGCCTTCTTCCAAAAAAAAAAAAATTAAATTGAAAAAATTGAAAATGTGCCTTGGTGAAAACCTGGAAACAGGTGCCTTGGTAGCAAAAGTAAAGAGAAATAAATTCATCCTATGGTGAAAACAACTTCCTTGTGGCACCTTGGATAAGTACCATGATGAAAACCTGGCAATCAGGCATCATGCGTAGTTCTTCTACATATTTCATCCATTCCATCTTCTCTCTTTGATCTTGACAATGTTGATGTATACACGAACATTTGGCTATCTTGTGAGCTATCTTATGATGATCTTGCTTTCATTCCCTTCTTGTTTAGCCTTCATATCCATCTTCCTCCATTCATTTTTGCCTATCGCTATCATTTTCCCCTTTGGTCTTGATCTAATAAAAAAAAGAAAGAAAGAGTAAAACACGGTGCTATGAAGCCTCTTGACATGTCTACTCCTTTGGATTGCATCCTTTCCTGCTCTTGCATTATGATTTTGTGCTTATCCTATGCTGACCTTTTCTTGCTTGTCCAAATGCACTTTACATGACAATTTTTCCCTAGCTTGGGTATTCTTGAGGAGTTTTCCCTTGAGGATTTCTTCCCTTCATTCTCCTTCATTCTCTTGTCTTCCATCTCTTCCACTAGCTTGCTAATCCCTCTTGTTCTCCACCTTGCTAGACATTGGGACTGCACGATATAATCTTGCTTGGGAGTTTGCAATGGAAAAAGATGCTATCAAGTATATCCAGTATCAGAACCAGCATTAGAACCAGTATCAGAACAATTATCAGAATCAGTATCAGAACAAGCATCAGAACCAGTATCAGAACAATTATCAAAACAAGTATCACAACCAATATCAAAACAAGCATCAGAACCAGTATCAGAACAATTATCAGAATTAGTATCAGAATCAGTATCAGAACCAGTATCAGAACCAGTATCAGAACAATTATCAGAATTAGTATCAGAACCAGTATCAGAACCAATATCAGAACAAGTATCAAAACCAGTGTCAGAATAAGTATCAGAACACCTACAGGGGCTACACCTTTCACTTTAGTTTATGGGTCTGAAGTAGTACTGCCTATTGAGGTTGAAATCCCATCACTAAGAATTAGAATGCATGGTCTCGTAACTAATGATGACCATAGAGTGTCTAGGTTACAAGAATTGGAACTACTAGATGAGCGCAGACAAATAGCGTATGATCATCTCAGAGTATATCAGAAAAGAATGTCTAGAGGCTACAACAAGAAAGTCAGACATAGAGAATTTCAGGTTGGCAATCTAGTGTTGAGAGAAAATCCTAAAAATCAATCACTTCGAGAACGCAAGGGGAAGTTCGAACCCAATTGGTTGGGTCCCTTTGTTAACACTGCTACTTTTGGCTCTGGTGCCTATCAACTCTCAACAACTGAAGGAGAACAGCTCCGAGAACCAATCAACGTTCTCCATCTGAAGAAATTCTATGCCTAAGGCATTCAGTGCTTGGTAAATATCCTGAAAAAAATCTTTAAAATCGGAAAAAGTCCTAAAAAATGAACATCTTGGTGAAAACCTAGCAATAGGCGCCTTGATGATTCACAAAAAAATAAAAAAAATTTAAAAAAAAAAAAAAAATCAAAAAAATATCAAAAGTACAAAAAAATGAAAAAGAAGAAAAAGTGCCTTGGTGAAAACCTGGAAACAGGCACCTCGGTAGCAAAAATGGAATCTCTACCAAGATGGTGAAAACCCGGCAAACGGGCACCACTTGTTCCAAATGCTCCATCTATCAACACAATCTTGGTCTTTCCCAGCTTTCAGTCTTGCTTTAGTTTGTACATATCTCCTGGTTTGTTTTTGCATATCCTAGTTTCAATAAGTCGGTCTGTACACCAATCAGCTCAAGCGTCTGTATCCTATCAATGTTCAAACTTGGGGGCAATCAATGTCATATCCTATAGTCTCCAATGTATCTTAGACATGTCATATCCACTCAGAGTCCTTTGAAGCTTCAAGTTGAGTCAGTCAGTCAGTCTCGTCTCCAGAAAAGATTTTGCATCAACAACAATCAAACATCAAAACTCAACTGAAAACAATCTGTTCTTTTCATGCTTTTATCTCCTTGTATGCTTAATGATTCGCATTGAGATTTTTGCATATTGTGTCCCTTCGAGCTCTTCAATGATGTCCTTTACAGGATTTAGAGAGTGATGACTGGGGGCATAATCTTTTCTTTGTCTTCTGCTTGTATGTGAAAATCTAACAGCTTTGGAAATTTTGGATTGAAATGGTGTCCGACTGTAAGAGCCTCTATCTCGAATTGGATGGCCATGCGTACCTCGACCATTGATACCCGAAAAATTCAAGGAAGTTTGATCTAACTATTGTCTTTTTGAGTAAGTTCTTTCTCCTACTGTGGAACGCAATCTTGCCTAAGGATGTGAACGATAAAGGGTCACTACGGGTAATTCACATTGGATTTAGAATGATCTCTTGACTGTTTGATGTTTTTGCAACGCAAGGCCTATTCAGGTCATCATGACATTCATGTTTTGATGCTTGTACAAATTGCTATATCAAATTGGACATGATATTCAGGTCATCCTGGCATTTGTGCCTTGGTGCTTATATCTAATCCGACATTTCGAAAACAAAATCAATATTCATATATCCATGGTTGTTGACCAGTGGGTGTTGTATTGATTCTTGCGCATACAAATCGATATTCATATGTCTATGGTTTCATAGCTAGTGGGCATTGTATTGATTTATCCAGTTACCTAAAAGTTCAATGATGATAACAAATCGACATATGATCAGTGACTAGGTCCTAGGTCTTAGGTTGCATTTCATTTTGCATGTCTCATTGCATTTTGCATGTTTACATGATCTCACAATGATTAAACGAACTTCAATGCTTAAATGATTCTTCAAATCGCATCTTCAAGTCTAACAAGAGCTGAATCTCACACGAAGGTTCCTCCAATGAAATAGCAAGTAGAATCCTTTTTCGGGATCAAAATTCAAATCTGAGATCATTCATATTATTAACTACTTGTATATTCGACCTTCAATCATCACAGAAATCTAGTATTCAACTTAACTGATTATCTTACATCAAACTATCAAAATTTCAACTTGGTCAACCATGGTCAACTCATGGTCAAACCTAGTCAAACTTGGTCTTTTAGGACCTCCAAACGATGCAGAATGCATTCTCGAACGTGTTTAACCACTTCTCAAATCAATTAACATGCTTCTAAACTATAATGCTGACTTTTCTTGTCAGATTTCAATTTTAATCCCGAAGGGGGCATGGTATTGCACATCATTCAAAGTCTGTAAATCAAATTCTGTCAATCAAGTCTATCAATATCTTTCATCAGTAATCAAGACAAACAATCACATCTAGTCACTGATTCATCAAAAGTCCTCATCGCTCGGGGCAAATCTATCATCACTTGGGGCATATCAGATTCATCGATCCATATCAATCTGGTATTCTCTTAATCTTGTAATCTGTATCAGTTTTTGCAACCATCAGATCATAGTGTTATTTCCTTGGTTCTTCGGCAACTAAAGGATTTGGATGTGATACTTGCTAGTTCTGCTAAGACAATCAAGTCTAGAACGGGTCACTCACTTCTTATCAATCCTAAGGTTCAGAATCAGGCATTTTGACACTTTTTCGCAATAATAGGTTCATTTGCTTCTACAGTGAACATTATCTTTGGTCATTCAAGACCTATTATCTCCATATCAATTCAATATCAATCAACTCCTATCTCAATATCTTTCAATCGGTTTCTATCTTTCAATCGGTTTATCTTTTGAATCAGTTTCATATCTTTATGAAACACAGACTATCTTTGAACCACTGCACTTCACACAGTAATTCAAAGAGGGGCAAAATGTAATACCCCAAAAATGGGCTATAAGTTCATTAACCTCCTATATCATCAAATCATATGAAATCGACATCGAAGTCCTAACCTAAGGCACATCTAAACATCATCAAATCATAATTGATTATCTTAAATTTTGCATCGGGGAATATTCCTAGTAATATTCCTAATTATCTTAATTATCTTTAATTTTATAATTATTTGGCGATAAATCACATTTATCCTAAAGCTTGATTAATTGAATATTTTCATATTTAATTAATTAGATTTAATATTTGCCACTTAATTATTTAATTAAATTTAATTATATCTATTATTAATTGTATTATTTAATTTTGACAATAAATCTAATATCATATGAATAATTGATTAAATTCTTATTTAATTAATTAAAGCAAGTTGTCATTATTTAATAATATAGTTTTTAATAAAAGTTTGATTAAATAATTGATTAACCCATAAATCAATTGTTTTATTTTTAAAAGCAGTTAAGTTGGAAATAAATCACTTTATTATTAAATTAATTCATAAATAAAACATGCACAATCATAAAAGCAGACAACTATCAATTATCAATTAAAGCTAAACTCTATTTTGAGTTAAAGCTTAGCTTTTGCATGTTTTTGTGAGTTAATTATCTTTTATTTAAAAATAACTCAAAAATCAAGTTGAGTTATTTGAGTGATTTATGGCTTTTTCCCATGCACCTCCAAAGCCCTGGATTTCTATAAATTAAAGGCTCAGCTCTTCACAAATCATCTCATATTTTGCACAATCATGCTGGAGAATTGGAATCGAAGAATCAAAGCTCTTGCGAATCGACATCTTTGTGAGATCAATCTTATTTTTGCATTCATATTTCATATCATTGTTAGATTAGCATAGCATATCAGTTTTCATATAGATTAATTTCATATCAGTTTTTCATTCATTCTTATTGCATAGAAAAATAAAAATAAAATAGATTAATTACATTTATTCCATATCTAGAATTGCATTCAAATCCTTCATTTAGGTGTCGTCTAGGTCACTGATCTCGATTACAATCTGAGAACATTAATCTCGCACCTATTAGAAGGCAGTAAATCGCTTGGTTAGATAGCTTTCAATTTTGCACGATTTTGATTATAGCTAACCTCTAATGTTTTACTGAGTGTTGTGTCTACAGATCAGGTATAATTTTCAAACACACATATATTTCCCTTGTCAAAGGCATGATAAGGAGTACTAGTGGATATGCATGAAGGCATGATAAGATAGTTTGGAGGAATGATTGGATTCTAGGGGGCATTTTGAGAAAGCTTGCTAAGGTTTTCAAAGTACTCATCATGATCAACAAGACTTTATTCATCATTTGGATTGGAGTATGAAAAATGATGTAATAACCAAACTCATCATAATAGTTTTGAGACATGTTGACTTACAGATGAGTTGGATAGGGATGAAGGATGAAGATGGAAGGAACTAAAGCTTAGATTAGGATGACCAAGAAGTTCTGGCTGGGATTGGATTTGGCTCAAGATAGGAGGAAAGACTGACTCTAGAAGAAAATAGAAAGGGGCTAAGGAATGACCAAGATGACTCTGCTAACCTAGGATATGGGGAGGAAAGGAAGATAATGCTGGATGGAAAAGATACGAGATAAAAAGAAGACCATGATTATGAGACTAAGATGATAGGACTCTAAAGGGTTGTATTACTTCTAGATTTGGAGGATTGGATTAACATGGTAAATGGATTTGGTGTGTAGAACTCTTCATTTGTGTATGTTCAACAAATGTTTTTCACTGAGTTTGAAACTTCGAAAACACATCAACAAGAACTACCTAAAAGACATGATAGTATCAAAATCTTTGCCCACAACTTGGTACCCCAAAAGGGATATAGATGGTGAGTAATCTTAAGGTGATCCAGGAAACCACTTGGATCAGTCCTTGTAAAAATATTTTGATACCTTCAGGAGTAGATAAGAAAACCTCTTATTAACAAGTGTCTAATTTGGTTTATGGCATCCTCCCAACTAGTTTGTATGCACATGACTCACTTAAGAGCCTATTTGACCATGTTGAAATAGTAGAGATATTCACCTACCTTGGGCTACCATCAACACGCATTGCCTGAGCTTGAGGGGATGAATCAAGAGTTTTCTCAGTGCTTTGTTTCTATACCGATCAAGGAAGTACCAATTTGAGGTCATTCTCCAAAGAGGAAGCACTTTTCTCTCTGGACAGGCCTCACTAGAAGTAAAACAAGTGAACTTGTATTAGTCCAGTTTGTTTTACATCACTTAGATTATCAAGGATTTGTAGAATCTAAAAAACTCCTAGAAGTACATAAAAAAGAGTTCATTTCTGAATTGATTAAGTATTTTTTATGCCAAGACTTTCAAGTACATATGTTTAGGATTTGATTTGTTCATTCTTGAAAACATAAAAGATCCTTTTGATAAGATTTGAAAGTGTTTTATTATGAGCATTCAAGATTGAATTTGCCTTTAAGATCCCAATTGAACTTTGATTTCAAAATAAAAGTGCTTTATTTTTCTCTTCGTACACTCAACATTTAATTTGTTTAAGACTCAAATGAAATGATTTGATATTTATTAAGTTCACCTTTTAGGGTCATTCAAGATTTGGTTGTTTAGGGTTTTTAGTTCAAAAGTTTAAAACTTTTCCTAGATTTGCACTTTGAAACTTGCACAAAAAAACCCTTTAAACATTGAAATTTCTTAGCTAAGGTTCATTTTAAACCCAAATCAAAGTGTGAAGGTTGAATTTGTTCACTTTAGGATTGATTAGGATTGGGTTTTGACCGTTTAGGAAAGATATGTAGATTCTTGCTTTTTAGGCATTCAAGATTGAGTGAAAGTTCATTTTAAGCCCAAATGAGGTTTGTTTTTAGTTCCTAGATTGCATAAAACCTTAAAACACTCAAGTTTTTTTAGATTAATTTATTTTTATCCAAAAAAAAAGTTAGATGAGTTATTTTTATCACTTTAGGATTGATTAGGATTGTGTTTGAACCATTTAGGAATGATAGACAGATTAGTCCATTTTAAGCACTCGAGATTGAATTAAGGGTTATTTCAAAGCTTAAATGGAGATTGATTTAGTTCCTAAACAAATAAATGAGTTAATAGGTCTTAGGACATTGATGTTTTGGTGATCAAATTTCTTTCCAAGGAGTACTTACAGACAACCAAGTTAGAAATTGCAAATTTGAAGCCTAGAGGCACTAGGAGGCCCAAATGAACCCTAAAAACCAATAAAAACCAAGTTTAAGGCCTTACACGTGCCCTTTGTTTCCCATATGACAATTTAAGATAGGGTTTTTTTGTGGCTTGGTGTCGTACGAGTCACTACAAGGTCCCATACAACATTACAGGGGTTCCCATATGGCAAATAGTGCCAAAAGGTGGGAAAAAGGGCCAAAAACACTTGCAAAAGCTCATATGACAATATACATAGCATAGTAGGACAATCCATAGGTTCCCAAATGACAATCCATGACAGGAAAGTTTTTTCGTATGACTCTACCTCCCAAGATGCACAAGACTTTCCAAAAAAGTGAGTTTTTTTATTTTAAAAAACCCTTAAAAAGTAGTTTGAAGAGCGTGGTGGGGTCCCACCAGGCATGCCAAAATGTGATTGATGCAAACCTAACATGTTCGGAACATGCGTAGATAGTAAAAAATTAGTAAGAAACATCGATGCATGGTGGGGTCCCACCGGGTGTGCCAAAATGTGATCGATGCGAACCTAACATGTTCAGAACATGCATAGATAGTAAACATTTAGTAAGAAACATCATATACCTAACATATAGAAAACTTATTTGCAAGACACCTCAGATAGAGCTGAAACGGGAGCACCCTGTCACCGTTAGATTTTCTCTTGTAGGAGGGATGTGGGTGTGCTCTCAAAATACAATGAGCATGTCCCCAATGATGTTTAGGAAGGATTAAGATCATTTGGAAGCCACAAAGACCCCATAATGGCACAAAACCAGGTATGGTGAACTTGGTTTGCCCCTAAGATTCTGAGGGTCCAAATGAAGCAAGATGCAGATTCTAAGCTATTGAATGCTATGAAAAGTTTATTTTAACCAAAATATGGCTATGATATGAATGAAAATGGTTATTATTTCTTGAAATAAACTATATTAATCCAATTTATCTAAGCTAGGATGAGTTATAAAGCATAAAAAAGAAGTAAATCTAACAATGCTAGAATATTATGCTAAGTCTAGATGAAAATGAAGATAATAACAATAATATGAAAACACTATGTGAATTGGTTCTAATTTCTCTTGGAAGGTAGGCTATTTATAGAATTTGAGGAAGGGCTTAGGTTAAGAAGGGTTGTTAGAGTTTAGGACCAAGGGTTAAGCCTTAAGGTCAAAGGGATAAGGATGAAGGGTTGCTCACACACTAGGAAAGAGTGCAAGAGGACCAAGGTGGAATGAGAGACATTAGATTCATTAAGAGGCTGTAAAAGCCACTATTGAGGGTGTAAGGGGTCATTAATGAGCATGTAAGGCTCATTAATGAGGGGGTTGACCCAAAGTCAAAGGATGAGGGTTTAGGCTAAGAGGGTTAGGAATCACCCCTTAAGTGGGGTTAGGGAGTGATTAGGAAAGCAAGGATAGGTTTAGGGTTTTATAGAAGATGTCTAGGGTTTTTGGGAATTAAATAAATAATTTATTTATTTAAAGGGTTTTGAGACATAATTTATTAAATAATTAATAAAATGGAGGAATTATCATTCAAATTAGATTTAAATGTTTTTGGCGAAGGTTTCTTAATTAAATATCTTTAATTAAAATAGGAGAAGGGATAATGACAATAAAAATGAATGAATGAATTAAATAAATAATGTTAATAAATGATGATGTCATCAGGTCTTTTATTAACTAAAATAATTTTAAATGACAAATGAATTTGTAGGTGTCTACAGTAGTATACCTAATACTTAAGATATTCAATTGTTGCATGGTGTCCTTAGTCATGACATTAATGGCTGCACCTAGATTGATTAAGGCATTTTTTCATAGATTGGCCATTAATGATAATTTTAACCACTAGGCTACCAAGATACTTGGGAATTACAACTTTACCTAACATGATATCTATTAATTGGACAAGAACATGGACAGTCTGAGGATCCTTTTTCTTCCTACAAGGATTCTTTTGATAAGTTTCTTCGATAGCTTTTCTATAAATAGGAACATCCTTAATAGCTTGAAAAAGTAGAATTTGAACACAAATATGCTTGGGTCCTTCATCTTGTAACCTTTGGGGAAAATGTGGAACAATTATCTTTTGGATGTCAGACTCTTTTGGTGAATTAGTATGAGGGGGTACATTGGGAACATTAGGAACATTCACTTATTATGATTCTTGATCTAGAATTTATGTGATTACAAGTGGTTCTGAAGCAAGAAAATTAGTACCAGACCTTAAATAGATATTGCTAATGTTGAGGACATATGTTGGGTATTGATTTGTATCTGCATAGTACATAGGTTGTTGCTTATTTTTTGGGTTTGGTAGAGGTTGTGTAGGTAACTAAGATGGTTTTGGAGAACCAGTATTGGTTGCAAGAGGTGACATAAGTACTTTCTATTGTGGTTGAGAGGGTGGGTATAGGAATCCATAAGGATAGTTTTTCCATTGTTGGCCTCCTCTCCATTGTGTATTTTTCTATCAATTACCCTATGGTGGTTGTTATTCCCCTCAAGCTTATGGCCAGCTTCCCATGGGCTGCTACCAAATCCCTTAAGGAGGTTTCCATGAAAGGTTTTGGTAATTAGGAATTTGATTTTGAGGGGAATTCCAAGGCTAAGATTGATAATTATATGTAGGCTTCCATTGAACATTATATGAATTGGAATAAGGACCACTAAATGTTAAAGGGTCTTGAGGCATACATTGTCTTAGACCCCATGGCCTCCTTTGTGCAATGTAGAATACTTGATCATCATCTCCTACTGGCTTGAAGTCTTTAGGAAGCTTCTTAGTCTCCAAATTGGCTATCACCTTAAATCTACAATCTATTTTCTTTTTTCTATAGTGAGGAAAAAATTTAACCAACATGGCTTCAACTTTTTCATGTTTCTTCTTAGCTTGCATTATAATCCAGCCATGTTGCCATGTTGTTGATAATATCTTGCTTAAATTATAACAACAGATGATTTATCTATGTCCCCGAGACACCAATACCATTGGATTTTCCCATAGTATATTTATATCCTCTACCTTTCTTGACAAGATCTCTTGAATAGTTATGATACATCCTCTTAATGTCATCCCAGTTTCCTTGAGTTATGTCTCCTCTTGCCATAAAAATATAGAGATTCAATACATCCTTCATTTAATCCTCTCAAGAAGAGAAGCTTTTGTGATTCCTCATTAAGCTCATGTTGAGTGCTCTTTTGGAGGCTAAATAGAAACTGAGATATATAGTCTTCCAAGCTCTCATCTTCCTTTTGGGACATATTAAAGATGTCATCTCCTCTCATATCATTCCCTCTACAATATTCCTTATAATTATCCAAGAACTTAGTCTTCATCCCATCCCAATCATAGATAACATCATTTCATAGACCCATAGACCATCTTAAGGTTGAATCCTTCAAATTTGTAGGAAACAATTTAGGTCTATGAGCATTAGTATTGTAGTCATAACTTATGCAAAGGATATCAAACTCAAAAAAGAAAGGTATTAGGGTTGTTGTGTCCTTAATTAGGTTGATAAATAGGAACATATATTCCTCTACTTAGGGATCAGATATCACAACTAACAATCATAATCTACTTAAGGACATCATTTGAATGTCAACCCAAGGATGTTAGACTTGAAATGGGTTTGCAAAGTATATGCACTAACCACCTATTTTAGACATGTGTTCCTACTTGGAAATACCATGCTAGAATTGAAATGACTGGAAATAAACTTCAGCTAACAATTACTTCTCAAAATGATAACTAAACTCAGTCTTGAAGACAAGAACTACTATGTCCCTAGTGGCTACAAGAACAATTAACAACTCTATAATTCTACTAGCTGCAAGAATAAACATGTTGAAGTTCTAGGAAAATGAAGTACATCTATTCTAATTGTAGAAATGGAAAGAATCAAAAAATTCCCTAAGTGGTCCCCCTTAGGTAGTGTCTCAAGTACACAATAGATTAAACTGCAAACTCCATGAAATGATATTTTATTGAATTGAAACTGAAAAGTACATTGCTCACAACTTGTAACAATAATACTTGCAATTGAAACCAATACAATAGTGATCTTCCAGCTCTTTTCTAAAGGATAACATAGTTACTTATTTAGAACTGAAACCTAA